>JAOTQG010189488.1:0-16585 GCA_025631175.1 Iris virginica | reverse complement strand
ACATAAAGATCACATATAATGCACATAACATTATTGTAAATATGTTATGTGCATTAGGCACTCCTTATCCATATACCAATTGATAGTCACGAAAATTATAAGGAGTGACTAGACACTCCTAGCAAGGAGCGCCCACGAGCGCCCACAATGCACATAAATGTTACAGATAATGCACATAACATTAATGCACAACAGTCTTTCTACAATTTAATGATGAGGGGCAATTTAGACATTTAATACAAAAAACTCATATCCGTCTGCTTCGAAAGGAGACTGCAATGCTATTTATTATCTATTCAACAGATAGAAGCTAGTGTGAGGCGTCAGTGAAGGTTGGGGATTGGGTAACAATGGCGAAGGGGAAGAAGGAATTGCTAGCTTCGGCGCCATGGAGAGGAGGAGGAGAGGATTCCCAGGACAAGTTCAAAGATGCGAGGATGAAAGTGACGAGTCAGCCAGGGTCAACCCCTACTATGCACGTTCCCGGCAAGAAGAAGAAGAAGAAGAGCTCTAAGACCGATGATGATTCTCTCCCCTTTATCGACCCCGAACTCCGTTACAGCTTCCAGCGCAACTACCAGGTCTCTTCTCTCTCTCTCATTTTCTGTCTGTCTCTCCCCCCCCCCTCCTCCTCAATTCACCAATATTATTTTCCTTTTTAAATGGTTTTTATGCTCCCATCCCCCAGTTTCTTATCTTCAGTTTGTTATTGGACTGTGCTGCTTCATTTTTGGTCAATTGATTAGGTTTTAGTTGTTCTTGAAAAATATAAAATAGGGGAAATGGTTGGCAAAGGGAAATCTCACATGAACAAAATTAACTTTAGGGAATAATATGTCACCAGTAAGATATTGATTGTGAACTCGTGGGTTTCCCATATTACAATTTTTTGATGTTATTCTGATTGGTGACACATCATCATTCCATACATTTTTTTTTGTTATGAATTTTCCATTGTATAACACTACTCAAACAACATACGGGATTATTGTATTTTATGTAGTTCCTACAAGGTATAGATTTGTTATCTTTAAGTGAATTAAAGTATGTCAAGAATACATTTTTTGTGTTTTCTTTTCCTTTTCTTTTTTGGTTGGTATTATTAGGTGAAAAGAAAGAGAGTGTAGGATCAATGAGAGAAAAAGCCAGAAACCACAAAATCAGAAGAAATTTGTGATATCGGATGTAGCCAAGTTTGTGTCTGCAAATTCATTATAATGTCGAAACTGTTGATTGGGATAGATGGAGTACATTGCATCTGGGTGTGTTGGCGTTTTGGCTCTTGAATTTGGTTTTGAATGCTCAACCTCTAAGTACTAAGTATTTGAAGGTTTCCCACAAGTTTGATAATTTAGTGCACCGTGAGCTGGAGTTTGCGAGTTTTGATTTGTGGTTACAACTTATATCAATTTACTTCTTTTCTTCTCTCTCTCTCTCTCTCTCTCTCTCTCTCTCTCTCTCTCTCTCTCTTTTCCCTGTGTGGGGAGAGGAAGTTGGATAGATGATTTACAGGCATTGTAAGCTTAGAAACACTCTTTGCTTCAATATATTCAAAGATGTTTGAGATTTTTGGGTGCAAGGTTAGAACTTTCAGGTGGATGTTAAAACTACAAGCATTTCTTTTTCAAAACTACGAAGTGTTGAGAAGTTTCATCTGAAAAAGAAACCAGCACACCATCCAAATAGATCACTGGAGGAGTTTTTCGAGCCCTCGGGAATTCATATACTAGATTTTGTGGCATGTGATAATGAGTTATTTGGAATGAGAACCTAGGTCACTAGGTCTCTCTTGCACCCATTAGAGGGGGTCTTATGGTCTCAATCTTAACCGAGCTAGGGGTAGAGGAAAACAAAGCTAATGTGGAATACATAATACATAAAGATACAAAGGAATATGGACTATAATGCGACCATGCGTTGGAGGAAAATGATTTACGTTGCCAACGCAGGTGATTGTGGCAAAGCTAACTTGAGTTGAGTTGATGACCTGGATTGTTGGGTTGTATCAAACGTCTTTTAGGGAGAGGGAGAGAGAAAGAATATTGTTGAGATTTCCTTTTTTTATTTTTTAAGTAGGACAAGCTGACCTTCGGGAGAACAAGGAAAAGAAAAAAAAAATAAAGAAACTAATGGAAAAACATACAAAACATAGTTAAAACTAAGCCACCGAGGAAGAAGATAGAGAAGAGCGGAAATATGGGGGTTTAGTTACCAAACTTTACCTTCGCATTTGTTGAAAGATGAGAAGGTTTAGCTGACCGTTTAAGGGCTTTGATTGGCCATTTTATTGGGTTGCTCAGATTTATGTAGTGGTCATAGGACAATTTATAGCGGATGCTTTTACCTTGGTAATTTCTTTCTATTTTTCAATTTTTTTTCCACTAGCTCTTTGTGCACCTAGTGAATGTTTATTTTCTTGTTTCTCTTCTACTACAACAACAAAGCCTTAGTCCGAATCACTTAGGGCCAGACCACAAGTGCAATTTCGTGATAGATCGTGATAGACGGTACTGTTCACAATATCAAATGTAGTAGATGAGATAAATGAGTTTTTTGCTTAAATATCTATTTTACCCTTGAATGTGAAAGATTGAATGTAATCTATAATATTTAAATGTGATGTGAAATGTTTGAATGTGAGGAGAGAGAATGTGATGTGAAAGGTTTGAATTGATTTATGTGAGTGATAGGTATAGGGGTAGTAGGAGGAAAGTTAAATTAATAAATAGTGATATATGGGAGTGATATTTGATATGTGTTCGAATATATTCTGTATACTCCGTATTTCCATATTCAACCGTATTTGACTTGTGATCCAATCCTTAGAGTCGGGTGCATGAATCATTTTCCACCGTTCTACGCGGTCCAATGCCAAGTCATCTTACATGACAATCTTTAATGTCCGTGTATTGCTGATCCTCATGTTAACTTTGACCTACCCTTACCCCTAGCTTGATTAAGACTAATGTCATCATACTTTTTAACCGGAGCACTAAGGAATATCCAAAACATTTTATGCTATTCTCTCTCATTTTCTCTACCGTAGAAGCTAAATTTACCTTTTGTTCGTATTTGTTCATTACAAGTCTTATCTTTTTTGGTTTTATTGCACATTCATATAAGCATTTACATTTTTGGTATACTCATCTTGTTAAGATGTTTCTTCGTAGTAGCCTAACGCTCGGTTCCGTACGATACCGCAGGCCGAACAACTGTTCAATGAAAATTTTCCTTTTAACTTGACTGGTATACGTCGATCACCGATCATGTAATATTTCAGATGCATTCTTCCTTTTCATCCAACTCAGTATTCTATGATTAACATCTTGTACAACCTCTCCATCGTGATTAATGATTGATCTTAGGCACTTGCTTTTTGAGTTATTTCTTCTCTATCTAACTTGACTTTCATTTCAATTATACACCTCTTACCACTAAAGTTGCAAGCCATATACTATCTTTTGCTCCTACTTATATTAAACTCTTTGACTTATAAAGCTTCTCTCCATTTGTCGTACTTATCATTAATCTCATTCTTTATTTCATAGATAACGACAATGTCATCCACAAATAGCATGCACCAAGGTATATCATCTTGTAGATGTATGGTTAGCCCATCCATTACTAAGGCAAAAAAGGCACGGGTTTAAGGCCGATTCTTGGTGTAGTTTGATAGTGATTGAAAAATAACATGTCTCCTTCCGTGGTTCTAACTAACGTCGATGCTCCGTCATATATTTGTTAAGTAACTTCAATATATCTCACTTTAACTCTTTTTTTGTACGACTGACCAATTAACTCTCTAGGGACTATCATATGCCTTCTATATAAGTCAGTAAAGACTGTGTAAATCCTTTTTTTTCCTTTGTATGGCATTCCATCAATCTCTTTAATAGGTAGATATCCTCCATTGTCGATCTTCCTGGGATAAAACAAAATTGATTCTCTGATATTGTTGTCTCCCTCCTTAGTCTACGTTCAACTATTTTCTCCCAAAGCTTCATTGTGACCATCAGCTTAATACCTCCATAATTCGTGCAACATTATTTTACCAATCTTTAAGCTGAACTTTCCTTGGCTGTTTAAAATTGTGATATGAAAGTTGGATTCCATCTCCAACTTCTCTGCATTCAATTGTAAGTGGTTGATGCACATCATAGCTTGGAACAAAGACTTGGTGCAGTTAATAGTTGAGCTGATGCAACATTATTAATCTATCTATAAGTTGTAGTATGCTAAAGCATGATAGTATGTGAATGCACATGATTCTGATGGCAAGGCACTACCACACATGCAAATGGTAATCATAATATCAGATAGATAAATGTCATGAGAGATAGTAAACAAAGGAATTGGCTCACAGTTATTCTGTCAGGAAGTGTTGTTAACAAAGATGATCTTTGTGGAGGATAAACTGTGTAGCACATCATCTAATGTGCTCTCGTCTAATCAAAGCTGTTCAAGATTTGTATAGTGGCTCACAGTAATTCTGTCAGGTAGTGTTCTCAGCTGGGATGATCTTTGTGGTGGTTAAATTTTATAGCATAATGTTTCTTCAGTCTGTAATGTGAAGAGCAACACTCTCATCTGATCAAAGCTGTTTAATCGGTCATTCAAATGCAGTTTCTTCAGCGAGTATTCAGCATTGATACCATGGTGAAGCCTCTTCCACCGGCGATGGCATATAATGCTTCTCGTAGCTTGAGCTTCTTCTTCAGTATTTTCACACAGTTCTGGGGTAAGTAACCGTTTCTTGATTAATGTGCACTTGATCATAAGACAAAAGGAGGGATACCAGTAACCAAACCAAAAGAGAGAAAAGCTGCATAAAAAATGAGGTCTAATATTGTGGTGTCCATTAATTTATATAAACTATCATATGACACACGGGCTTAAAGTGCAATTTCTTTCTTAAAAATGTGGATACGTTCGTTTGGTGCATTAACTCTGAACTTCACTTGGTCTTTATGCTGATTACTCTAAAAGAGAATATGGTTTGAAAGGAAGGATATAAGGACAAACTAAAAGATTAGTGTCAAATAAAAAGGGGGGGGGGGGGGGGAAATGTTGGGCAGAGGATAACATGCTGCCTTTGGTCATCAATCTTAATTTCTACCATCTTTCTGTAAATCAATTCCATGTCATTCCATGTGCAGATCCTCAAGGTATCCAAAATGCACAAAAATCACTCGGATTAGGAGAAGAAAGAGAGCGACCTGTCCGTTGATATCCTGTAATTGTAGTAGAGAACCTTCTTTTTTGTGTTTGTAATACTTGTTTTTTTCCTTCTTCCGTCCAGTTTTACTACACATGTTTTCTTGTACAAGTTCATGAGTACTAGGATGCAGTAGATTTTGATGACATGCAGCATTAATCGAATCCGCTTGGGTATGTTGTGCGCCCCTGTTCCGACCCTCTTGACCTCCTGGTTCATATAAGTATTTTATCTCGATCTTCCGTTTATTGTGATCGATCGGAAGGATATGGTGTGGACACTAAAAATTTATTCAGCTAGTCTATGTCAAAAAATAGTGATATGGGACGACGATATATTTTAGGGGTGGCAATCTAAATTGCTAAACCGTGGTTTGGAACTGAATCGAACCAAATCGAGTAGATGGTTGATTTGGTTAGATTTTTCGTGTAGATGGATTGATTTGATTTCAACGTTTGGCAAATCGAGTGGTTTGAATTGGTTGACGATTTTACCTACTAAATTGCGGTTCAAATTGAACCAGCAAACCATCATCATCTCCATTTCATATTATGTTCTCCTTTGATTAATAAGCTTCTTTTCCAAATAAATTTTTATAAATAATAAATTTTTTCGTCAAATATTATTGATTATACCTTAAATTTGTTCTAATAAATTGTTTCTCATTATTTTTCCAAATTATCAAAATGTATTCATATATAGTTATATCAAATAAAATATTTCACCAAAAATATTAATTCCAACCACGCGTTTTGGGAGTTTGAACAACAAAATCAAACCATGATTTAATTCGAATATCATATAACTATTGCAATTTAGTTTGATTTCATGATATATTTGGTACAGTATGATTCCAATATTTTAAATCATTTACATGCAATTTAATGGACCCAATCGAACAATTTTCACCCCTAAATTATACTCAATTATGCATCATGGTCTCTAATTGTTCTGTTGCACTATAAGTTGATTCGACTTTGACGAGGACATCAAGGAAATGGAGAAGATTGTAATAGCTCATATTCCACATTGGGTGTGTATCATCTCACATTTCACATTGAAGAAATGTATGAATTTCGTATGATTTATTAGTAGCTTCCTACTACCTATTTAACATCTAATCATTCATGGACATTTGAGTGACTTGTAATGAGTCGTTGAGTTAAGATTCGGTGCTAGGTGTGATCCGATTTTTGGGCTCGGATCGTTACAAAACCTCTTTGAGCCCGTACGAGAGAGAGAGACTTGTGAAGATTACCATCTTAACAGCTTTGATAAATGTGACGGGGGAGCTCGAGACCACCATCTTCCTTAAGTCTTTAACAGAACATAACGTACATCATCGGCTGCAGGTGAGCTGGTCCCAATTTCAACTTCTTGAACATAATCTTTGTACATGATTATAGACCGATTGCCGTGCCTAATTGAGTCATGTTTCTAAATTGAGGAAGCAATAGGTCTAAGTATGATTCTACTGGGTTAGGTGAAATTTAGTGTATATTTTAGGAGGCGGAAAATTTTTAAGCCCGATAGTTCTATAGCGACAATCCATCATCAATTGCGGTAAGTAGGAATGACCCAAAGCAAGCATGTTATTAACGCAACCTAAATGCTTCGCGTTTTCTCTCGATGTTCGTCAATAATGTCATCAAGGATCCAATTAATCGTCTTCCGCAAGATGTAAGCCGACCCAAAATGGAAATCTAGCAATTCGAGTGATGAAAACAGATCAGCAATATCATAATCTCCGCAAAATGCTAGCGTCTCAACAATGAGATCTATTAGTGCATTTTAGGAAATGAAATGAATTTATGAGATCTCAACAATGAGAAACAAGACATGACTACTCGAACCAAATATAACATTCACGAAATATTAAGAATATTGATCAATCGGAACTCAACATAACAAGCCATTACTACCAAACACTATACACCATGGGAGTCATATGCGCCAAAAAATCAAACTCCAATCACCCTATACATCAACTTCTCAAGTAGACCTTCTCAGTCTAGCCGTAATAGATCTAATCACATTGCCCCCCAGATCACCCTCCCTTTTCTGACTCGCACGGCTGAATGAAAACCCCGTACCAGGCCAACATCACATACAAATGGACAAACTGTACATCTTCGCAAGCAAATAGTTCACAGTGATTACTACCCATGTTCTCCATTCTCAGATTATAGTGTAAACGCCCAGGTAACAGATTTTGATATTCACTTTCATTCAAAGGGTTAGATTTACCCGAGGTTGATCATACTGGCCCTCATAGTGCCGCATCTAGTAGAATTTCCATCTGCAGCAACCATCCACAAGCTATTGACGCCTTAAGCAAACATCCTCAGAGCATGGGATATTTTCCTCATCATGCATCATTTCCTCATTCCCATTGCAGAGTCGAGCTGATAACGAAGGAGATAATGGCGCATAAGTACCTGCATACATGGTTTTCAAAAGATTTAGCCATCGTACTAATTAGCTCCAAGTTGGGTACCAAGCAAACTGGAGAATGAAAAATGGATGGGTAAATCTGTTCAGCACCTCTGAAAGATGAACTTCTCTCAAAGTCTTTTGTCGCATGCAATAAGATGGTACCAGAAATCACAACAACAAAACCACAAATGTCTGAAATGATGCTTCCTGCACTTTGGCCATCCAAATCCTGAAAGTAGTCATTTTCCATCAATAGTTTTTTAAAATAACTAGTGGGGCCATAGATGGCACATATAGTCTTTAAGCTGTAGTATTAATCTTATTTTTTTCTGCAATGTCTTTCAATCTCCAACTTGTTTAGAATTTTCACATATTGTGTAGCTAGTTTCAGAGATGATAGGTATTTTGCTCCTTCCACAGATGGGGGTGGGGGGTGGGGGTGGGGGTGGTGGGGGGTCAATATTTTGGTGCTTTAAATGGTATTTAATGAATAACTACAGGTTGATTTCTGATTCTAGCAAAAAGGATGCAAGCAAAAACCTTCCAAATGTTTATTGTACCAAGCACAAGACACATCATGCACTGAGATTACCTTGAACATGATAACGCTTGCGAGGATTGTTAGTGTCGTGAACATGACATAGTAGATTGGGGAAACAACTGCAGTGTTGAAAGTGTCAAGAGCCTGAAAGATTGACACGTCATAATGAGATTCTTTAGCAGCTCCAGAAGTTAAAGAAACTCGCTGAGTAATGAAGAGTATTATATAAAAATTCATAAGAAGAGATTTTGTATAGGTATTAAGGACATATGCTAGAAGCCATAATAGACAAAATCTAATAAAAAAAATGCTTTCAACATAAGTTTCTTTCCTTCATATTATTCCCTCAAACTCATGGATTGGTAGATAGAATGGTAAAATGTAATACTTTTCCTGTCTCCAGCAAACTCCCTACGAGATGAAGAATGAAATCTAAGGTTGCAAGGGGACCAGAACACATCTTGATAAATCTCCCTATGTAGGTGGTGAGTGGTGGTGAATTAGTAATTGAACAGAGTGAGATAGAAGAAGAAATCTTGATTGTGTTACTTGAGATAATGGCTATATTTATTTTATTTATTTATTGATAAAAGAAGAATATCACCGATAGAGAAAGAGGTTACAAAGAAGGCGAACAAGAAGTCCACCAAAAAACCAAAAAAGCATTAAAGACAAAAGCACACAAATCACTGTATAGCAGCTCTCCAATCTCTAGACAAATCTCCCACTCTTCCTCCATAAACATCATGGTCCTGTAAACTTTGCAATCGTTGCTGCCCCTGGAATTTTGAGAAGAAATGAGAACAAAAGCCCATCAACAGATGCAGGACACGCCCAAGGACACGCCCATTATTTGTTATACCAAACAACACACACCCGAGCCTCAAAGCCACGAGTTAAAACAGGCATATAATGTTCATGGCTCTCTCTCTCTCTCCTGGCTGCACATAACACACATTTCTATGGACAATGCTCTATTAGGCCTACATCTCTATCTCAGATCACTCACAGAAATATCCAACTTGATACCCCCATGATAATCACTCAAACAGATAAAGGCTACCCACACTTGCACAAGTATCTCAAGGACCATACAAGTGTTACACCAGATACACACCAATATAAAAAAGAATTACACCAGATCAGGTTTGAGGTAAGGTATAGAAAGCCAAACGAAGGCTATGTCACAGAAAGAGCGAAGGGATGCCCTCTAGTACATCGAAAACCGAGCAATATGTGGGTCAGAATACAGAAAGGCTCTCCAAAGGGAGTTGCCCCTAACAAGAGGATGGAGTATGACCCAGGTAATTGTTACCCAACTATTGGGCGAAAATTTCCCCAAATATAAGGAATGGCTTTACTGGGGGGTTTGTTCCTCAGAAAATGACAACGCTTATAGAGTTTCATAGCAGCCAATATGTAATAGTCAGATTTGTCCCAAGAGTTAGGTTAGAGAGAGAAAGTAGATCTGAGAGGAAGAGAGAGGGAAAACTTTTCTATGTATTTCTCTTAATGAAAAACATTACACAAACCTCTACTTCTACTCATATACACATATTACACTAAGCCCCCTTGACATAAATGATATACAAACACTAACCCTTTTTATTCCTATTACTTCTAACAGTTTTCAATTCCGAAGTTGGGTTTGCCCCTGGTCTATAGAAGATTTTCTTTGTTTGTCGTTTAAATGTTTGGTAGATGTAAAGATGCAGCTTGCTTTTGGAAATGTGCCATGTTTAGTACACTATGCTGCATTTGGATGGAGAGGAATGCGAGATTTTTCATAATCAGGCCTTATCCTTTTCCTTGCTCATGTGGAGGATCCATTAGTCACTTCTTTATGTGCATCTACACGGTGCTTTTAGTGGGGTGGCAATGTCGGACTTGTAGAGACTGGGCTGGTGTATTTCATCAGTTTTTTTTTTCGATCTGATTTCTTTTCTTTTTCGCTACCGTGTGGTTCTATTTTTTGTTTCCCTCCTTTCTTTTTTTTCTTCTTGGAGGCCAGCTTGTCCTCCTCTTTGTATATACTTTTCTTGAATCATTAAAATCTTCTTTTTTCATCAAAAGAGAAAAAAATAGATATCAAGGCAGTCTTTTTGGGACGGATGGATTACTAGCCGATGTGCACTAACTCACAATTGGAACTAGTTTCTCTTAATTTGAACTGTTTTTTTTCATCTTACAGAAAAGTTGCGTGAGTTAGCTTGGAGCGGGGTCCCACCATATTTGCGTCCTACTGTATGGAGGCTTCTTTTGGTGAGCTTTGATTTTCTACAGCTGTCTCTTGAATTATGAAACGATATTGAAGTTTTTCATCATGTATTAAAGATTCATATTCATGTGATTTCTTATCCTATGACTTCTGTATTTACAAATTGATCTTATCGTTATTGCCTTTCTTGTGGTTTCAATTGTCCTTCCTCGTGACAATGAATTAGCATTATTTATGCTTGCATGTCTTTCTATTCTGGAGTGGCTAGAGTTGATAGTTTGTGTAGTAAGTAAATTTCATTGCTTAAGTGGCTGGGGGAGGGGGAGAGAACTTGATGTGCCCCTTATTTTTATCTTTATCTGGAGATTTGTGGTCTAATGCTGCCGTTTTGAAAACAGAAATGACAAGAAAGTATGTGATCCAAGTAGCAAATTGTGCTAAGAGTTAAGGCCAAATCTAAGCAAATTAAGTTCACATAGTTTGCATCTTTCAGAAGAAGTACGTACTCCAACTTAAACCTGTAAGAAAGGAAATGCTTTTGGAGTGATTGTATGAAGTTTGTTCTGAGAACAAAGCCTGCTTCAAGGAATCAGAGTTGGAGTAGATAGCTGTTTGTAGTTAAAATTCATGATTTTCATTTTTGTTTTCATGCATATGCTCAGTTATAGAGAACTGATTGACTTCTTCCTTTGAAAGTTTTGAAATTGTTGTCTTCTATTGCCATTCATAATATGTTACATTTTTTTTGATAAGGAACTTGTTTGTAGATAAAGAATATATTACAAAAAGTGTGGACCCAAGGTTCACCTAGAAAGAAAATGGAACAGAAAAAACAAATGCCAGACCACAAAACCAAGACTATGAGCTGCTGCAGTGCAATCCTCCAGTCCCGAGCAAGCCTGAAAACAGGCATCCCTGAGAGCCTCAATTGACGAAGCCAAAGGGTGGTCCAAAACTGAATTCTACCTCTCAAAAGGCAGAAGGAAAGTGATCAATACCAAAACTGAATTCTGCCTAACAGCCTCCCAAAAAAATTCATTACCCACATTGAGAAGCATACGAGGGTAAAATAGATGTAAGACTGAGGGTTAACTACCATTGACTAGCATGAGTGATGGGAAGGCCCTCCTAGTCTCCCCATCCCTTCCTACGGGTTACCAAATTTCTCCTAATAATCTATGACAATAAGATTCACCCTCTAATGAAAAAAGGCGAAGCTACTACCAATAATGGAAATATTCTTGAGAGACGAGTTCCATTACCTCAACATACTTAATGCAATGGATTCGAGGAATGATTTAAGAAAAAGAGAGGGATATATGTATTATTTTTTTGATGAAAGAAGAAATATAGTAGATAAAGGGGAAAAAACCAGAGAAGGTGAACCAGGGACGTGCCAAAATACAACCAAAGGAAAAAGAGAACAGCAGGAAAAAAATGAAGGCAAAAAGGAGGAGCTAAAACATGGCAGCTCTTTAATCAAAACTACTAGAGAGACTCCTTGGAAGTCCCCAAAGCTCCGTGCCCACAGTGAACCCGGAACACTATCCTCTCGCAAATAATAGTAGAATGCAGCACTTGCCCTCTGAAACTGTTCGATCCAGACACTCCAAATCAAACTAAACACTTCACAACCCCGCAAAATCTTCGCATCCCTGGCAAGCCCAAAACCAAATTACCTGAATATGCACAAGTCTTTAATCGAATAGGGAGGAATCACATCGCACTGCAAACAAGGAACTATATAACCCAAACCGATGATGCAAAAACATATGATACATAGAGGGAAAATTTTCATATTAAATAAAATTGAAGTAGAAGATCCATATTCCATTGTGGTCATGTGATCTTTACTCACATTGCATCTCCTTAATCCCTTCCAGCTACATATTATAATCAATTGAAAGTTTCAAGTCTATTGGTGGTGCATGTTTTGGTTGATGCATGACAAGTTAGCTTATACGCATTGAAAAGCCCAAGCCAAGGCCTGAGAGTTGTGCAACACCAAACAAGGCATGTCTATTAATAAGTGTCCTCGATAGATTAGAGTTATTATATTATTATTAATTTTTTTTATAAAAGAAGAATATCATTGATAGAGAAAGAATGAACAAAGAAAGACGGACAAAAAAATCCACCAAAATCATCAAAAAGCAACAAATACACCCGAATTACTCTATAACAATGTTCGAATCTCTAGCCAGATCTCCTAAAGACAAACCCTAAAAAGCGGCAAAACTCTTGGTCCGGAGAGAAGAATACACATTAATCTTCTCCCACGACAGTGAAAGCGATACACCAAACTGAATACGAGACAATCCCACATCAAAGAAGCATCCCTTGACCGACTAAAGTCCACATTGGTAATCATAATGAACTCCTCCATACCGCGAGGCATTACCCTCGACACCAAATAACTTGTACCAAATACTCCAAGCCATCGAGCAATATATAAACAGATGCTCGTGAGACTCACTAGCTCTAATACACAGAACACACATTCAGAGAGATGCATTTTCGTTTGTCTCATTTGTCGCCAATCATTAGTGTTCAAACGGCCGAGGATCACCGAGAAGCAAAGGCTTTGTATTTAAATGTAACATTGGACTTTCAAATGAAATGGTAAAGAGGAAAGTCGAGCTGTGCATGTAGACGAAGAATTTTAGGGAAGGACTTTCACATAAAAAGACCCAATTTGATCATGAAACCAGTTTCGTCGGTCAAATTGAAGATTCGAAGGACGAAAAGAAGACGATTGGAGTAGTAAATCTGCAACCGACATGAATTCTCTATCATTGAGATTTCTCACAAAATGAAAATCCTACGTAACCCGACCCCCTCCCTAGCAAGGAAAGTAGCAGCAGGCGTGTTATGAAAACTGGAAAGCCGAAACAAACGAGAAAAAATAGACCTTAAGAGGGAAATTGTCTATCCAGTTATCCTCCCAAAATTTGGTTCGATTTACAGTCCCAACCTCATAATGAACATGAGAATAGAAAAGGTGGAAACAACTCGAAATGAACTTCTAGGGACTGGTGTATGTGATAGAAGGGACTGGTGTATGTGATAGAAGGGACCGGTTTATGTGATAGAAAGCTCGCAGTTGCATCCCACCCATTATGCTTAACATCAAACTAGCTCCGAATAACTCTATGCCATACCAAATCATGCTCTAGCGAAAATGCCATAATCACTTTACCAATCAAAGAAATATTCTTGTTAATCAAATTCCCCAACCCTAATCCCCCCTCTTCCTTTGGTTTACTCACATTCTTCCTAGCTACCAAATGAAACTTACTCTTCTCTCCGGACCCACACCACAAAAATAGATGCATTATCCCTTTTAAGCACCCTGCCACTCCCTTGGGTACCTAAAACTGGGACAAATGATTAATGAGAATACTACACAGACATGACTCAATGAGAGTAACTCTCCCCCATAAAGAAAAATAAGCACCCTTCTACCTAGATAACCTCTTAGACACCTTGTAAATAATCGGATCTCAAAACTTAGTCGCCATATGATTTCCATCCAAGGGAAGTTCCAAGATAGGAAAACGGACAATTCATAATAGGACATCCCAAATGATCAGCGTACGAACTCACTTATTGAAGGTTCAATATTAATGCCCGCTAAACCACATTTGGTTAAGTTGATCTTAGTGCAAATGCAATCTCAAAGATTTGAAGAATGGCGAGAACATTTGCAAATTTTCCACTCCCCTCAGACAAGAATAGCACGGTGTCATCAGCTTATTAAAGATGAGAGACTTCCATACCGTCATTTCCTACCCAACACCCTCTAAAATAGCCTCGCTTCACTCCTCATTATCAACGTACTAAGAACGTCTACAACTAGTATAAAAAGAAAAATAGACATAAGATCTTCTGCATCAAAACGAAACCTCCCCACCCCTCAACCGCACACTCTCCCACCAGTTACTCACTAATTCTTTGAAACTCGGGTGATATAACCACTAGTTCTCAAAATGAAAGGGGTGGGACCCCACTGGATCAGAGTGGACTCAAGCGTAATTAGAAAGTGATCCGAGATAATTCTTGAAAGAACTGATCGGACCAAGTCGGGGAAAGTCTCCTCCCAAGAACATACCCAATGAAGATGGCAATTAGGCATAGGTAAATTGCATAAACTATGTTCTTGAATGAATTCGTCAAAGCATCTCATACTCGTGGTAATTTAGACCCCCCATCTTTTAGCTAGATCGGTGAAACACATTAAAATCACCCCAATGCACCAGCGAGACCACATAAACTCGCCAAACCATGAAGCTCGTCCCAAAAAAGCTCACGACATTGAGTCCCGCAAGGGCCGTAAACCGTTCTAACTCACCGGTCCCCAAGACCCGTAATATTAACCCTTACCGACAAAGTAAACCACCCATGAACAACCTCTAACCTAGATATTAATCAAGAATCCCATATAACAAGAATCCCTTCTGACGCCCCCACCGACGGCAATAACCCCCTCTCTTTAAACTTAGAGCCCCAAATGCTCTTAACCAACATACTACACACCTCCTCCCTCTTAGTCTCTTGACGCATCACTATATCGGGGTTCACGTTAATCAAAATATCTCGAAACTTCCAATGCTTACGCGATCTCTAACTGTAAAATTAAGCACTTTCATGTGGACACAAGCCGAAGACATCGTAAAGTGCCAACCTGTCATCCAAATTACTTGTTTGTAATTCGAGGTTTAACAGATACGACTCGTTAACCCCTTTCTCCCCGTAATTAATTGTCGATCTAAGGCTCAACAATTTTTGCATTCCTTTATTTGGATTTTTGTTCGAGGTATTTCTCCCATGAGGACTTACTACTACTCTCACCCCCGCCCTTGTGGGTCCTCGAGTCGAACCCCAATGCTTTCTAATACTTTCTTCGGATTCGGATCATCAGAATCTTTTTGGAGTGATTTAGTCCCTATAACTTCCCCCAGGCCCACCTTCTAACGGAATAGAATTATTCGGCCCTTGCTCAATGGTCACCGTAGTTGGTAAGAGACCTCTAGCTGAACTCTCACTCCCGGTATTAGTCCCTGAAGTATCATTACCGAAAAGACTCAAGGAAGGACTCGTAGAAGAACTAAAACCAGGAAAAGAAGTAGAAGGAGGACGAGGGGAAGATAAGGTACCACCTTGCTTATGGCCTAAAGCTTGGCCACTACTCTCATACTATTGAAAACCATGAGAATCCGGCATCGACGAGCTGTCAAAATCATCACCTTTATTTTGTACGTTTCCGCAAACCCCATTTCCTCGATCGAAATTAGCAGAACTTACTTCTTCATGTGCGCGGAGCTAACCCATCAAGAGTTCCTTGTACGATCCCAGCTCGCTCTCCCAAATCGAATCATCATCTAAATCCGCATCATCCCATTGACCATGAAGGTTATCCACAGGTCTTCCTTCTGAAAAAATATCACCACCTATGTCTCCTGGTAGACCTGTAAATGAGCCGAATCGAGTTGAATTTTTGCGGGCTCGAGTTGAACTCGTCAAGTTTTCCACGAGTCGAGCGTTCACGGGCTCGAGCCGGACCTCAAACAGGTGGGCTCGGCTTGACTCGTAATTGATTCGTGACACACTCGCGGGACTTCGCGAGCCAAGGTATTAGCGTCCTCTAACAGGTCTTCGCGGGCATTGGTAAGCCTCCACGAGCCTTGGTGAGTTTGGGCCAATAGAGAAAGGGGATTTTTAATTATTTGTTACTTTTCATGTGTTCCATATTCCATTATTATGTGTTTTTCACTTTCGGTCGATGTTAATTGAGCCTTTTGAGTCATTATGTGATAGCTTGGGCCTATACGCCTAGCCTTTTAAAGTTATCGGGTCATGAAAGCGATGGGAGTCATGTCGGACTTAAACAGATCGAACCTAATCGAGCCAACGAATCGGCCCGGCTTGTTTACTGCCCCGCACCTAACTTATCTGTAAAATTGGACCCATCTGCTCCGTTGTTGCCCTCCAAGAACTCTGGCGACCCACACGGGTAGGGCTGTCAATGGAGCGGATTTTAATCCGATCCGTTAGGAGCTCCGTCCGCTTAAAGCGGATATGGACTGAGTAAAAAATTTCGATTAACCATCTAACCATTTAACCAGTTAACCGATAACTAAATGGATTGGATATGGATTTGGCCAATATCCGTCCG
>JAOTQG010189377.1:0-16588 GCA_025631175.1 Iris virginica | reverse complement strand
TATACCTCTCTGTCTGGCCATCTGACTGGGGGTGATAACTCGATGTCATGCATAGCTTCGAGCCCAATAATCTGAACGGTTCCATCCAGAAGTGCCAATAAACCGCGGATCTCGATCGCTTACAATGTTCTTTGGCATCCCCCAATACTTGACAACGTTTCTGAAGAAGAGCAGCGTCGTGTCCTGAGCTGAAACATACTTTGGGCATGCAATGAATGTTGCGTATTTGGAGAACCAGTCAATGACTACTAAGATAGTGCCTAGGTCTCCTACCTTTGGCAACGTAGAAATGTAGTCCATCGATACGCTCTCCCAAGGTTTCAACGGAACTGGTAACGGAACCAACAACCCTGCAGGAGACTTTCGTAGCACCTTGTCTTGCTGGCAGATGACACAAGTGGTCACAAATTTTTGGATCTCGTCGTGCATTTGTGACAAGTAGTATCCTTGTTGAACTAATTCCAAAGTGCGCTCTTGTCCTGAATGACCCGCCCATTCCGTGTCGTGACATTCCGCGATGAGCTCCTTTCGAATTCCACCGTCTTTAGGGACATACAAACACCCATCGGCGGTGAGTACCAACCCATCGTGTTTCTGAAACTGAGTAGTCATGCCATCTTCAATCATCTTCAATATTGACTGAAAATCGGGGTTACTTTCCGCGGCGGCCCTGATCCGATCATGATGGTTGGTGGTGACTTGACTGTTGCCCATAAGGATAGCATTTAACTATCTTGAAACTCAGCTTTTCGGCTCAAAGCGGTTGCCACCACATTCGTGGATCCTATCCGATGCTCCAACCAAAAATTGAATTTCGCCGACAACTCTTGCCAGCGGGCCTGTCTCGAACTCAATCACGGTTGGGATAAGAAATAGCTCCAAGCAGTGTTGTCTGTCTTCACTACGAATTGTCCCCCAAGTAGGTAGTGTCGCCAGACTCTCACGCAGTGTACTACGGCAAGCAGCTCTTTCTCGTGTGCCGCATACCTCTTCTCCGCATCCTTCAATTTTCGGCTCTCGAAGGCCACATATTGGTAATCCTACATCAATACTCCCCCAATGGCATAGTCTGAGGCATCAGTTTGAACTTCAAACTTTTTACTGATGTCCGGCAGACTCAAAATCGTTGCCTTCGCCAAGGCCTCTTTCAGTTGATTAAACGCTGCCCGGCAGTCGGCTGCCCAGTCCCACTTTACCCCTTTCTTCAACATCTTGATTAAGGGTAGTGCAATTTTGGAGTAATCCCGCACAAACTTTCGATAGTAGTTCGCCAAACCCAAGAAAGAGAGCACCCCGATGACATCCACTGACGCCTTCCACGATTTAAGTGCCTCAGCCTTTTTCGGATCCATCTCAATGCGACCTTCCCCAATAATATGTCCTAAGAACGGGATCTTCCTTTGGGCAAAGTAACATTTTGATAACTTAATGTACAGTTCATGTTCCCGCAGCCGAGACAGTACTTTTTGAAGGTGAATTTCATGTTCCTCATCAGTTTTACTAAAGATTACGATATCGTCGAGATACATCACCACAAAATCGTCAAGGTAATCTTTTAGAACTTGGTTCATGAGAGTAGCGAAAGTAATCGTTGCATTGGTCAACCCAAAGGGCATCACCCGGAACTCAAAAGCTCCATATCTTGTTACGCATGTCGTCTTGTGTTCATCACCTGCTGCGATCCGCACTTGCCAGTATCCAGAGCGTAAGTCCAACTTCGAGAAGACTCATCATCTGCTTAATTGGTCGAAACTGTCGACCGGTAGAGGAATTGGGTAATTGTTCATCATCGTCACCTGATTCAACGCCCTATAGTCCACACACATCCTGAGCGAGCCATCAGCTTTCTTCTGGAATAGAACAGGTGCCCCAAACGGGCTCTTCGCTGGCAAGATCAAACCCGCTTCCAACAGTTCAGATAACTGCTTTCTTAATTCTGCCAGTTCTGGTTGGGACATACAATAAGGAGCACGAGTTGGCGACTTCGTGCCTGTTATGATCTCAATATATCTCGTGGTCTACCGATCTCCATGGTGGAAGTTTCTTCGGCAACTCATCGGGCATAACATCCTCAAACTCTAGTAGCACCTCTCTGATAGGTGTCGATAGCGGTCCCGATAGGGCTTCAATTTCCTCCCATTTCAAAACGGCAACGAATGTCGGTTCATGTCTTCCAAGCCCCTTTCTAAACTGGAAGGCACTGAGAAACTTCCCATTGGCGCTTTGAGTAACCACCGGGATCATGCACGGCTTATTTCCCAACAAAATCAGCGAGTTAGTCGCTGCCATTACGCTCGCTTTCGTCTCCCGAAGAAACTCTAGGCCAAGTATCACCTTAAAGTCATCCATCTCCACAACTGAGAAGCTGGTTTTTCCCTCGTACGGTCCTGCTTTAATCTGAACACACTTCGCGATCCCGACGACCGGCTGAGCTGGTGAGTTGATGGCCTTAACACGCCCAATTCCTTGGCCTAGATACCTCTTCGAGCTGGTGCTCGCCAGATAGTTATGGGTCGCTCCCGTGTCAACCACGGCTCGAATGGGCTTTCCATTCAACTTTATCTCCATGTACATCGTTCCCTTCGCATAACTATTATCGTCTGTCGGTTTAGTAACAGTTGATGCAGTCGTGACCGTTGGAACTGAATGATCCGCCATGGGAGCTTTACCTTTGTCCACCACAGTGAGTTTGAGACTAACAGCATTGCAGTAATGGGAGATGGCTCCTAGAACATCTTCGTCGTCTTCTGTGTTGACAGGCTCGGACGAAGTGGAGGCACCCTCTCTTAGGCTGATCGTTCCTAACTTTAGTAGCACTGAGTTTCCATTTTTCGGGACAATCTTGAACCTGATGGGGTCCTTGACACCAAAAGCACGGACAACTCTTCCCTCCGTTACAACTGCTTCTGTTATTTGAGCCGCTCGAGCTTTGTCCTGATTGTGTTGAACTAGTTCCGCCTCCATTTCGGGGTTGAAAGCCCTGACTACTCGAACGAGCGCCCGACTTCGAGTTGATCGATCCCCCAGTCCTCGCGGGAGCATTCTTTGTGGCGTCTTTCTTAGGAGGCTCTGCATAATCAGTCAAGCATTCGACGACAGTGATGGCCTGCAGCCAATGTCCGAACTTGTCTCCTGTTCAGTTCAGTCCTCGCCCACTGCTTCAACCTTCCAAGAAGAAGAACAACTTGTCCTCTTCGGCCATGCCCGTAATGTCCAACATTAAGGCAGAGAACTCTTTTAGGTACGTAGTCCCGAATGGAGCCAGTCTGGATTAGATTCCTCAACGCCTTTCTCGCGTTGTATGCAATGTTTTCGGGGTAGAAGGAATCTTTTATAGCATTCTTCGTGTCGCTCCAAGAGGTGATTTTGTCTGGGCCCTCCGTTAGGGCTGAGCATAAAAATTTCAAAACCAACCCAACCGAATCGACGAAAAAAAAAAATGAACCAAGCTAATTGGTTTGGTTTTGGTGTTTGAAATTTTTTGTACACAAAAAACCGAACCGACGTATATATCACTACTAATGTTGCCAGATTAACCTAGGTATAAAATGGATTTTACACAAAACATACATTCATTTCTTGATCTCATCTATCGTTCTCTCTCGCTTAAAACCCTAGCCTCGACAACTCTTTCTCCTCTCCCTTCTCATCCACTCCAATCGACAGCCATCCATCACCGATTGCCACTGTCTTTCATCCCTCCCGGACCAGATCTGACGACCGAACGACTTTCTTAACGGCCTCCAGCTCCAGATCTACAACGTGAATCCTCTCTCTTCATTCTCCATCGTCAAGTATCAAGCACGCAGGACCGCAAAGATATATATCTCTCTCTCTCTCTCTCCACTCAATTTGCTGCTCGTTTAATCTGCGGCGAGTATGCTTTTGTGTGACAATGGGTTCTGTGGTGACTATTGGGGGATTCTATTCATGATTTCTCATTAGTGTTCCAAGTATTTGATTTTGTTTGTGGGTCAGAATTTGTTGCAGGAATTTGTGTGATAATAGGATCTTAGCAACCCAATATTGCTGAAATGCAATCAAAGGTGAGAGAGAGAAGCAAAATGTTCTCTTGTGCTAATTTTGTTTCTATTGTATATTAAATAAACTTCATAGAATTTTTTTTCATCTTTTGTTGTAGGAAATTATTGTTGTCCATTGCCGCAATTGCTGTTCATTGTTGATGTTGATGTTGCTGTTGCAGTCTAGATTTCATATTTTGTGTACAAACCTTTATGTTGTATACAGTAAACAAGTTCAAATGATATTTAAGCCCGAAATCGAAAAAAAGTGACAAAATCGAACCGAACCAATATAAAACCGAGAATTGATTTTCATAATGCATGGGCTGGTTTCGGTTTTACATTATTGAAAACCGAGATTAATTTTTGATTTTTGATTTTGCCATTTTTAGGCAAAACCGAACCAACCCGAACCATGAGCAGCCCTACCCTCCGTGGCCTCGTGATGCTTGCTTCTCCACCATTGCTTAGCATCATCAGCAAGATACATCACCGTTGTATTCAATTTCTCATCGTCGTCCTCCACCATCGCGGTGCGGAAGTACTGTTTCATATCAAACAGGAAGTTGTCGACTTCCTTTGCGCCCCTAGCGCTCCTAGCGCACCCAAATGGTCTTGGTTTGGGAATCTTAGCCTTCTTCGCTCTCGCTCTCCCTCCCCCACCATCTGGGTTATTGGCCATCGCCCGAGGCATCAGTGTCACGCGGCTTGCCAAGTCCTCTATTTCGCCTCGCAAGGCTTCCATGCTCTCTGCAAGCTGGAGATCATCTTCAAGTATCCCGATCTTATTGAGGAGCGTGGGAATCCTTCCCACATTTTCCTTCAGCCCATAAATTTCATCGAGGAGCTCGGGGATCACCCCCATGTTGGTTTGCAACGCCGCAATTTCACCTTCCATCAATTCAAACCACTCTTTTTTTGTAGCCATCTTTCCCACAATCTCGTTTACATCATTTGCGGAAGCAAAAGAGTTTTTAGGCTCTGATACCAACTGTCACAGGGCGGCTACTCGTAGGCACGAGAGGCTCCCACCGTGTGCGTCGCGAAGCCCCAGAACAAGGCAACGCCCGACAAGCGTTAAGCAACAAGTAGCAACAAATGCTTAAAAGAGCAAAATGGTTATTATACAATATTTATGAATCAAGATTATAATGAAGACAACAATGTATGCAATATTCATTCTAAGAACTTAAATACAAGCAATCTGAATTGCAAAAGCTATTACGGGCTTCCTGGTATGAGGAGACGTCTACCCCCCATATAATAGCATAATATGTCACTTCTACTCTAGTTGTAGTAGACATTAATATGTGCAGTGTTATCCTAAAAACTGAAAAGAAGCTAAAACATAAAACTAAAGGCATAGCGCCAAAGATTACATATTCACAAGCAACATTAATAAAGATGTCGTCACAAAATGAAGTTTCAAACTCAAAATGGCTCGGGACCTAAAGTATTGCTGCTGTCGTTAGGTCGTGGCGTGCTGCTGCGGCATGCTGCTACGACTGGCAGCTGCGCGTCGCGTCGATTGGGACCAGAAGGCATGGCGTGACCGTTTGTGAGAAAATGTGCACGCCAGCTGGCCGACATGGCCACGCAAAGGTGCATGTGCATGCCGGCTCGTCACGGGTCATGGTCGGCCGTTGGGCACCACGTGACACTACCATTGAACATCATCCAGAAAACAAGAAGCTCTCCACGAGCCATATGAGACGTTTGATAGCCTCACAATTGTCATCTACAAGAAATAAGAAAGAAAAATCAAGGAAGAGTAAACAAAATCCTTTTGGCTTTATCATTCACAAAAAAACAAGCAAAAGTAATTTCTCATTCTCTCAGTTTAATTTTCCCAACATTTATAACCCTACATTGCCATGGCCAAGGAGCTTCACTTTGCCTTAGTTCCACTAAAGGCTCAAGATCATATGATCCCCATGGTAGACATAGCCCGGATGCTAGCTCACCGCGGTGTTACTATCACTATAGTCACTACCCATGTTAATGGAAGTCGATTCAACTCAGTCGTTGCTCGAGCAATAGAATCTAAACTTTCGATCCAAATGCATGAACTTCACTTTCCAGCGATCGAAGCATGCTTGCCCGAAGGATGCGAGAACTTTGACATGCTTCCTTTTGTAGATCTTGCAATGGGAATTTAAGCTGCAGCCTGCGTGCTACAAGAGCCGGTGGAGAAACTTCTGCAAGAGCTAATACCAAAGCCATGTTGCATAATCTCTGATACGTGGTTTTCTTGGACAACTGATGTGGCCTGCAAGTTATAGATCCCGAGGCGCGTTGTCCATTAGCAGGGATGCTTTTTTCTCTTGTGCTTTCAAAATATAATATAATGTCGACAGGAATACGGGATGAGAAAACATCCGACTCGAAACTATTTGTTGTGCCTGGCCTTCCCGACCAAGTTGAATTGACTAAAGCTAAGGTTGGTGGATTGACAGGATCTGAGATGTATGATTTCCGCAACAAACTTATAGAAGCATATGGGATTGTGGTCAATAGTTTTGAAGAGTTGGAACCGGAGTACTTGAATGAACTTGCCAAAGTGAAAGGTAAGAATGTGTGGTGCATTGGCCCTGTTTCACTCTTCAACGAAAACCACTGGGATAGAGCTCAGAGAGGTAACAAGCCTGCCATTGACGATCATCAGTGTATGAAGTGGCTAGATACATGGGAGCCGCTCTCAATACTTTATATTTGCTTGGGAAGTCTATCGCATTTATCAACGGTGCAAATGATAGAGCTTTGGTTAGGATTGGAGTCATCAAATCGACCCTTCATTTGGTGCATACTCTATGAGCCTGAGGAGTTCCAGAAATGGATCAAGGAAGAAAGATTTGAAGAAAGGTTAAAAGGGAGAGGCCATCTAATACATGGTTGGGCACCACAATTGTTGATATTGTCACACGAAGAAATCGGGGGTTTTTTAACACGTTGTGGGTGGAACTCAACACTAGAAGGGGTGTCTGCAAAGTTGCCAATGTTAACTTGGGCATTTTTTGCGGATCAATTTTTCAACGAGGTGTTTTTCGTGGATGTATTGAATATAGGAGTGAGGATTGGTGTGGAGGTTTCTTCTATTTGGGGTTTTGAAGATAAGTTGGGTGTTTTGGTCAATAAGGATGTTGTTGTATTGGGTGTAGATAGGTTGATGGACGGAGGAGATGAAGGTGAAGAGAGAAGGAATCGAGCTAGAAGGCTTGGGGATATGGCCTGTAGGGCAATGGAAGAAGGGGGTTCATGTGATATCAACCTAACGAAGATAATTCAAGATATCACTGAGCAAACAGTTCACAAAACTTGAGAGTATTCTAGCACCGATGGTTGGCCTCGTAGGGATATAGGGTTTCACTACAAATGAGGTATTAGGTTCACTCTCTTCGCACACTACTTTCGACCAAGAAAGATAAGTAATATGGTGCGGAAATTGGATGTTAGACTGATGCTGATATGACAACCATACATCAAGACTAGAGGCACCAACCGTAAATGAAGATGTTCAATTAAATTTATTTCTTAAAGCTTGGAGCAGAAAGTCGATTTGTAGTGAGTTTTGGATATGATATGATATTTTGTAATAAATAAAATGAAAAAGTAAGAGAGAGAGAGAGAGAGAGAGAGAGAGAGAGAGAGAGAGAGAGAAATAGGAGAGACCCTCAAAAGATCAAATATCATATGTCATATCACTTTGATTTCGTGATCCAAGCTAGTAATTTCAAACAGTTTAGGATTTTGTTATTGATCACATATAAACATCTTTTCGGGCCCGTTAAAATGGCCTTAAATAGTCATAGAATATATTTTCATAAGATTCGAAGATCAAAATTTGAATAGAAATAAATTCTAGATGCCAATCTCATGTACACACGCGTGTACTATAGCGCGCATACGTGCGCACAATCTCCCTTTCATTCGTTTGGGATACTCACCGGAGCATCCCTCACTGTTCCTAAAGACTTTGACTTTCTAATATACTCTAAGAGTCTAAAAAACTTTAAAGCAAAAGAAATGGAGAGAGTCTCCCCTTCAAATCTTCGTGATTTGCTTACTGTTTCATCTCTATGGGTTCCTTGTTGCCTACTCCAAAGCCATTAATATTCTCTAGCACAGCATTTGCTACAATAAGAACAAAAACAACCATACAAAATTTGAGGTTAGAACATTCTTGGATTCCAATACAAAAACCATACATCAGGAGGGTATAATGTAAAACACATGATTTTTATTGCAAGTTTATTTCTACTGCTATTAGTCCTTTCTCAAAACATTCTATTAGTTACTTCTCAAACTGTTTAGGATCTTGTTGTTTATATGGTCATTGCTTCGTTTATACAAACACGGGATACCAACTTAGTGACATACATGCTACTTCATCCGTTCAAAATGAGTGTCACAATTTCTTTAGAATAAGTCATAATTTGTTCACGAGCTCGATTCACTCATTTTTGGACGAAGTGAGTATTTCCCGACCAATTTAAGGAATCTTAGAAATTGGCCTCTGAACCAAAAGACATGCTAATTTCACAATTAGGAGTCAATGAGCACCAAATTTTCGCTTGGTAGTTGGAGAATCAAAGGGGAGCCACAATATTAGATCAGAGCTGCCAGAGCTTAAGGATCACAAGATATCAGATGAAGTGATAAAATCAAGTTCTCCCTTTGATTGATCTATCCATTTCCACGTACAGCTTGGCTTCTGAAGCTGACGGCCTTCACTTTGTCTATTTTAGTCTAATGGGTCAAGGTCACAGAATGGTAGATATAGCCAAGTCGATCTAGCTGACCCCAACACTTTCCCCTCTTGAAGTATTTCGACAGCCAACTTGCAAAGGCTGCCAAAGCAGCACAGAATGACGATACTTAATAGTTCTGAGGAGTTGGAGCCATAGTATGTCAGAGAATTTAGAAAGTCAAGTAGAAAGACTGTGCATTCTGTTGGGCTTATTTCTGGTATAGTATGCAACAATAAAAACTTTGATTAGGCTCAGAGACGTAACAAGGCGTCAGGTTGATGACGACTTGCATTATATGAGCTGGCTCCAGACATATGCACCACAGTGTATGTTTGGAAGTTCTATCTCAGCTAGCAACTGCACAAGCACAGTAGACATGGCTTGGCTATGGTAGCATCAACTCGATCAAATGAAGCTCATACTCGTTTACAATTGAAAGATTTACTTTTGAAGTTGAAAGACGTGGGTTTAAGCCTTCTTTTTTTTAACTGACAGAACTCCATTCCATGCATTTTTCCAAGAAAGAGATAACAGGAAATGTCAGGACTCAAAATCTGTTTGGGGTTCCAAGGAAACAAGAAAATTACATGATTATTGGTAGTGCTTTTTTTTTTTTTTTGTCAATCTTCCAATCTGTAGTGTAATGATTTTCAACACTTCCAGGAAGAAGAAAATGACACGACTAGTTCCTCTTCATCCACATATTGTATCAACTTCACTTTATGGTGCGAGGGAGGGAGGGGGGGGGGGAGAAAGAACAAACGGCACAAAATAGAGTACACTGCAACCACAATTTCTGAGATGAGATGCTGCAAGTGGTACCACCTAGGGAAGCTGCCAAAACAACCATTGAACATCATCCAGAAAACAAGAAGCTCTCCATGAGCCATATGAGATGTTTAATAGCCTCACAATTTTCATAGGTAAGCTCATATATCATCTACAAGAAATAAGAAAGCAAAATCGAAGAAGAGTAAACAAAATCCTTTTGGTTTTATCTTTCCCAAAAGAGCCAGCAAAAGTAATATCTCATTCTCTCAGTTCATTTTCCCCAACATCTTTAACCTTCCTTGCCATGGCAAAGAAGCTTCACTTTGTCTTAGTTCCACTAATGGCTCCAGGTCATATAATCCCCATGGTGGACATAGCCCGATTGCTAGCACAACGCGGTGTTACGGTTACTATACTTACTACTCCTGTTAATGCCAACCGTTTCAAATCAGTCATTGCTCGAGCAGTAGAATCCAAACTTTCAATCCAGATACGCGAACTTTACTTTCCAGCAACTGAAGCAGGATTGCCTGAAGGGTGCGAGAACTTCGACCTGCTTCCTTCTGTGGAGCTCGGAATTAATTTTTTCGCTGCAGTAAACATGCTACAAGAGCCAATGGAGAAAGTGCTCCAAGAACTAAAACCAGATCCATGTTGCATAATCTCTGATATGTGTTTTCCTTGGACAACTGATGTTGCCCACAAATTTCAGATACCGAGGCTTGTGTTTTATGGACCAGGATGCTTTTTTCTCTTGTGCTTTCACAATTTAATGTCATCAGGAATACTGGATGACATAAATTCTGTCACAGAACCGATTGTTGTGCCCGGCCTGCCTCACCGACTTGAATTGACTAAAGCTAAGGTTGTTGGAATGTGGGGGCCTGACGATGATGATTTCCGCAAGAAGATTAGAGAGGCGGAGAAAGAAGCATATGGGATTGTGGTAAATAGTTTCGAAGAGTTGGAATCAGAGTATTTGAATAAACTTGCCAAGGCGAAAGGTAAAAATGTATGGTGCATTGGTCCTGTTTCACTGTACAACAAAAACAACTTGGATAAAGCTGAGAGAGGTAAGGAAGCTGCCATTGATGAGCATCAGTGTATGAAGTGGCTAGACTCATTGGAGCCGCTCTCAGTATTGTATGTGTGTTTGGGAAGTTTATCACAGTTATCAACAGCACAAATGATAGAGCTTGGGTTGGGATTGGAGTCATCAAATCAACCCTTCATTTGGTGCATACGCCATACGCCAGAGGAATTTGAGAAATGGCTCAAGGAAGAAGGATTTGAAGAAAGGGTAAAAGGGAGAGGCCATTTAATACATGGTTGGGCACCACAAGTACTGATATTGTCACACCAGGCAATCAGGGGATTTTTAACACATTGTGGGTGGAACTCGACACTAGAAGGGGTGTCTGTCGGGGTGCCAATGATAACTTGGCCATTTTTTGCGGATCAGTTTTTTAATGAGGCATTTATTGTAGAAATATTAAAAATTGGAGTGAGGATTAGTGTGGAGCTTCCTCCTGTATGGTGGGGTTCTGAAGAAAAATGGGGTATCATGGTGAAGAAAGATGATGTTATGATGGCTGTGGAGAAGTTGATGAACGGAGGCAAGGAAGGTGAAGAGAGGAGAAAGAGAGCTAGAAAGCTCCGGGATATGGCCTACAGGGCAATGGAAGAAGGAGGTTCATCAGATATCAATATTGGAAAGGTAATTCAAGAGATCATGGAACAAACTTTTCATCAAAAATCGACTTGAGTATTAAAGCACAAGAGATTGACCTCGTAGACATCAGCGGAGGTGTCTTACAACTAGACCGCACCTCGTTGTCATTCACTTTCTTTCTACACCCCTTAAGAACAATGGAAAAAAAAAAAAAGAGAGAGAGAGAGACTATTATGGTGGGAACAAAAAAAGAGTACCATAATACAAAATTTTGAGGTTAGGTCATTCTTTGGATGCCGATACAAAAACCATACATTAGAGGCTCCAATGTTAAATATGATGTTTAAAGTAATTATATTTCTACAGTTATCTATAATTAAATTTAGGGCGGTGGACCCCACCCCAAATGAATAGTAAAATTGACACTAATTTTGATGGGCATAAACTTTGAGTGGGTGTGTGTGGAAAAGGGAGAGAAAGAGAGAGGTGATGGGGAGTGGGGGGGCATGATTTGGGGTTGGAGTTGTGTTTTTTTTTTTCATTTGACTCAATTAATTAAAAAATATATAAAAAATAATATATATTTTTTATAATTAAAAAAATATGCGTAAATTAAAATATATTATTAAATATTACCGAGGGCACGGGCATTTACTAGTTAGTTACATAAAACAGCTTGTTGTCCATTTGCTAATTGTTCTGCCAACATTGGTCAGACTTGTTTCAGACCAGCTGATCCTATATTGTCCCTGTTGCTTCCTTTTTACTTTCATTTTGTATAGTTTCATCTCTAACAGGGTCCTATTTGCCTACTACAAAGCCATTATACAAACTTAGTGACATACATTCTACTCTCTCCGACCCAATATGAGTGTCGAAATTTGTTCAACATGAGTGTCATAGTATGCTCATGATCTAGGACAAATTGTGACACTCGTTTTAGGACAGAGGGCAGCCAGTTTAATGAATCTTTGAAATTGGCCAATGAACCAAAAGGCCGTCTACTATTTTCAGTAGTAGCAGTCAATGAGCAGCAACTTCAGTTCGTAGGTGTAGAACCAGGCTTAAGTCAAAGAGCCACAAGTACTTCCAACCTGCTTGAGCTTAAGCATCACAAATATCAAATGAAATGTAAACTCCGAGTTGCATGGAGACCTCTCTTGACTTCAGCTATAAACAAGGATTTCTACCTAAAAAATAGTTCTCCTTGTGATTAATCTATCTCCCATGTGATTCCTGTGGTAGATATAGCCTAACAGCCACGTCTAGCTGATCCAAACACTTTTCACCCAGAAGGATTTTAGAAACCAACTTGCAAAGCCCCATTTGCCATGCACCCCTCTCTTTTCTCCAACACTGATACACGATGACTAGCGTTCCAATTCGGCCAAGAATTTCCACCTAATTCGGACTGCTCTAAATATGATGCTGCATACATATGCATCCTAAGCGCGCACACAACTGTTTCTTTGAAAGTTTTTTTGTTAATTTCCCAATTCAATAGTTGCAACCTACCGTTAGAAACATACTATACATAGCAAAATCAAGGGTCTACAGGATTATTCATTTAGTAACTCCTAAATTGCTGTAGCAAGCTAGTCAATTAGCAGATAGATAGGCAGTAGTGATAACCAGCTTTTTCACTGACACCGATACGGACACGGCGATAGGCAATATATATATATATATATATATATATCAAATTCATGAAAAAAAAAATTACACTTAATTTTTAACGTTTTAATAACCAAAAATAAAATGATATCAACTGATCAATAATCAAAGTATCAAACTGTAAAACAATTAGTTAATTTTGTATTCAAAGAAATAAACATTACTCAACCTTATTATTTACTTCACGATAGGCAAAACGCTCCATAGTTGAATAGTGTATAATTTTGACTAAACCATCTTTACAAAGTCACTCTAAATAATAATGATGAGGAAAATAAGATGTGAGAGAAAAGAGAACAAACCTTTTTGACACGTCCCCGTCACCTGTTCGACACTCGTTTCGCAGACCACGGACAGACCTATTCAGAGGTCTGCGGGGGCACGAGCCCCACCAACTTAAAACAAGAAAAATTACTAAAAATTAATTCAAGTTTTGTTTATATAGTTAGGTATAGGTAATGCTTGGATCACGAAGGCCATATGGTGTCATATGGCCATATGATCCATACGATTCTCGTCTGTGATCACATATGCTATATGATATTCACATATCCTCGAACAATAATATTACTTTCCACCGACTACCCCTATATACTTTTCCTATTAAATAAAAGCAAAAAGCATGGTCACAATTCCAAGGGGGGGCACTACTAGGGGTAAAAGAGAATTTTCACAAAAAGCATCATATATATCATATACTCCATCTGATAAACAGTACAATCTGATGAACAGTACGATCTGCTCCGGTCTGGCCTTCGTGATGTCCAAGCATAAGTGTCCTAATAAATTAATTATCTAATTCAAAAAATATCTTACATTTTTGAGTGAATACTATTAAAAAATGAAAAAAATAATTTATGTTTGCATGACAAAATTATATAGTTATTGAAGAATTTTTTTTAATTACATCGTGCCCCCACAAATAATTGGAGCTAGTTCAATTACTGTAGGAGAGTAGGAATTTCCAACACATCTTTTGGAGTGCCGAGGATGTATGAAAAAGTGTCGAAAGCTCCTCTTCTTCTGCATATTGTTACGAGTTTTCACTTTAGGGGTGCGGCGTGCTGTGGCGTGTGTGTATGTGAGAGAGAGAGAGAGAGAGAGAGAGAGAGATGTCACAAAGACTACAAAGTGCTTTCAGTTTAGGTCATTGATGCTAACAGGAGAAGCTTAGAAGAATTTACATACAAGCAGAAACATAAAAAAAAAATAGGGAGCAGGACTGTTATACCTTTATATATATGTTCAATAGCTCCTGCTGTTCGACACGAGTCTTCTTAGATTCACCTAAAAATAGCCATTTGCTCAACTCAACGAGTTCCACTTTGAGAGCTCGACATTTTATACATTTCGTTGTAACAATAGGCCCTTAACATCAAATTGTATCCAATTTTTTTAGCACAGTTTACCCTCAACGAGACCAACAAAACTTGACTGTAAGAGTGGTCAGCAAAAAGCTACTACCTTCGTCCCAAAATGAACCATGAGCAAATTGTGACACCCATTTTAGAACGGAGAGAGTACTCGAGAAAGTTATAGGGGGAGAGAGAGAGAGAGAGAGTACAAAACAGCCACGAGATGTTTGGACAGCCTCATATTATGATTAGGTAAGCTTGCACATCATCAGCTACGAGTAACTAATAAAACGAATTCAAAAGAAGATAAACTAGACACTTTTGGTTTTAGCTTTCACAAAACATCCAGAAAAGTTTCTCTCTCATTCTCTCGGTTCATTTTTCCAACAATTATAACAACCTTGATATGGCCAAGGAGCTTCACTTTGTATTAATACTTCTAATGGCTCAAGGTCATTTGATCCCCATGGTAGACATAGCCCGGATGCTAGCACAATCCGGTGTTATGGTTACTATACGTACTACTCCTCTTAATGCCAACCGATTCAAATCAGTCCTTTATCGGGCAAAAGAATCCAAACTTTCAATCCCAATGCGTGAACTCTACTTCCCAGCAACTGAAGCAGGATTGCCTGAAGCCTGTGGAGAACATGGACATGCTTCCTTCTCCGGAGCTTGCAATAAGATTTTCTGCTGCAGTCAGCATGCTTCAAGAGCCAGTGGAGAAACTTCTGCCAGAGCTAAAACCAGAGCAATGTTGCATAATCTCTGATTCGTGGTTTCATTGGACAACTGATGTTGCCTGCAAGTTTCATATCCCGAGGCTCGTGTTCCATGTACCACGATACCTTTTTCTATTCTGCTTTCACAATTTATTGTCGTCGGGAATACTGGATGAAATAACACCTGACTCAGAAACATTTGTTGTGCCCGGCCTGCCTGATCGACTTGAACTGACTAAAGCTAAGGTTGTTGATATGTTTGGGCCTGACTTGGATGAATTCCACAAGAGGATTATAGAGGCAGAGAAAGAAGCATACGGGAGTGTGGTAAATAGTTTCGAGGAGTTAGAAGTTAGAACTAGAGTATTTGACTAAACTTGCAGAGGCGAAAGGTAAAAAGGTATGGTGCATTGGCCCTGTTTCACTCTACAGCAAAGACAACTTGGATAAAGCTGAGAGAGGTAACAAGGCCGCCATTGATGAGCATCACTGTATGAAGTGGCTAGATTCATAGGATCCACTCTCGGTATTGTATGTTTGTTTGGGAAGTCTGTCACATTTATCGAGTGCACAAATGATGGAGCTTGGTTTGGGATTAGAGCCTTCGAATCAACCCTTCATCTGGTGCATACGTCATAAGCCAGAGGAGTTCGAGCAATGGCTCAATGAAGAAGGATTTGAAGAAAGGCTAAAAGGGAGAGGCCTTTTAATACATGGTTGGGCACCACAAGTACTGATATTGTCACATCAAGCAATCGGGGGTTTTCTAACACATTGTAGATGGAACTCGACACTAGAAGGGGTGCCAATGATAACGTGGCCATTTATTTGGGATCAATTCTTTAATGAGTTACTTATAGTGGAAATATTGAAGATTGGAATGAGGATTGGTGCAGAGGTTCCTGCTATGTGGGGTTTTGGAGAGCAATTGGGGGTCTCAGTGAAGAAGTACGATGTTGTGATGGCTGTGGACAAGTTGATGGACGGAGGTGATGAAGGTGAAGAGAGAAGAAATCGAGCTAGAAACCTCGGGGATATGGCCTACAGAGCAATGGAAGACGGGGGTTCATCTGATATCGACATGACAAGGATAATTGAAGATATCAGCGAACAAGCAGTCTATAAAAAATCAACTTGAATTGGCCTCATAGACATGGTGCATAAAAACAATAAAGGAGGTTCGCTCCTTCTCAAGCCCCTTGGGAATACACGAAGAACATATAATTTTGACCCATTTTCAGTGTTGATTATGGATTTCAAATATATTTCTCATACAAAATTTAATAAATCAAAGTAACAAAAACCCAGATTGAAATTTCAATCAAACATCAATTAAAAAAGAAGTAGAAGCACAGAATTGCTAACCAGTTAGGGAAATGCTGGAACTACCCTTTTAGGGTCCATCGTCAAGGTTTGTTTAGCCACGGAGAGATGATTGGAAGTGTGGAAATGGATATTGGGTGGGAATAATAGGGATAATTATTTGTGATTCTCCACTTTCGACTTGCGGATGGTGATTGCGACCATCTTGTAAAGATGAAAGCAGCTGTCACAGGCCACCCTAATTAATACAATTGGGCCTTAGTGATATTACGGTTGCTTTTGAATACAGTCGAGAGGGCAT
>JAOTQG010189266.1:0-16603 GCA_025631175.1 Iris virginica | reverse complement strand
TTCAACCTTTAGGACTCTCCATAAGTGACCATGTGCGCGTGATTGGGCTTTTTTCAGCAAAGTCTTATCTTCTAGATTCATTCATTGGCATGAAAACTGAAGAGGCATGACACGAGATGGTGAAAATGATTCTTGATGGAACCTTATTTTAATTGTCCCTAATTCTTGAGCAATTTGTTTTTTTTTTCTTATTCTACACTTGTTAATTTAGCAGAGATATATTTGGGAGTTTTATCCATTTCATATAAGTATACATTTTTTTTTTAAATTGCGAATCCCTCAAATCAATAAAAGTTGTTGGTGGAATTTCGTTGTCGCCTGTGTTTGCGTTAGTTTCTTTCGTTTCCACTTGGATTGTTGGGCAAATGGCAGGAGTCTAAATATTCACACCAATTTATGGTCTACATCCAGTTCCTCCTCTTTTGCACATCCGCTTTTACAGCATCCACCCAGATTGTCCTTCCTCTCACTATTCTTTCCAATCCTGTGATCAAGGAGGGGGGGGGGGTCTCAACTTTTCCATTGTGACAAATAGGAGTTGCATGCAAAGGCAAAGTCTCAATCCTGGGAGTATCTTGTTAAAGGAGACTTCCTATTTTTATTTTTTTTGCCTCTGGCTGCACAGGAGACCTGCTCCTCTTCTAATCTTGTAAGTCCCTTGCACCAACATGGGTATCGTAGGAAAAAAAATGTTATACCAATTTTATAATAATGATACCAAACATAGATTTACATAATATAAGGATTAAGGTGCATTATAATTATAGTAATACTTGTGTTACCAAACAATAGATTATTATTAATTATTACTAATTATTATTAGTAACCTCATTAATAGTGACCTCACTATTAATACTATTATTGCCTCCTTATCCCATCCCCCCAACCAAACGAGCCCTTACTGTTTTATGTTATTAATCTGTAAGATTAACTATTTGTCTATCCAGAAGGAGCCCGTGTTGACGTGTATTAAAAGAACTGAGTGTAGCAGCTCGACACCTACATACATTTTAAAATCCTACATTTTCGATGAGTCAACACGTCCACACCCATGCCAAAGAGTGGAACACCAGTCCTTGTTAATATAATTAGTCCATGTAGGTGCGAAGCTTTCTAGGCTAGGTACGTGTCCCCGTTTTTTATCTTTGTCATTGTGGTTGAACTCGTACGAAAGTGAATTTCTCCGTACCAGTAGAGTTCTTGATTGAGGAAGCTTGACATTACATGGTCATTTCTAAGGATATGGAAGTACAGCCTCAAACTAGCATCAAATACACAGGAAACCGTTGATAAGGGGAAGGGATTTGATCCGACAATTCTATTTACATATCTAGTAATGTGGATATCAAACATCTCAATAACCGAACAAAAATTGATACAAAAATAAATTGCCCATTTTGGACAATACATTTAACAACCAAGAACTACATCAAAAAACTGAACAAATATATGAATGTTTGCTATGTCCAAACATCACACTATACACAGATAAGTTGACATGAGACTTGGGCATTTACATCAGCAGTCACTCTGCCAGCATCTACACCTATTCTATTAACACCAGACAATCCAAAATAACGCATTACAATTGACATTCTAAAGCCAAAATATTTAGCACCACTCAAATCTAATGTGACCCGTTTAAAAGCAACGGAGAAGTTGAAACCCAAAGCATAAGGAGGTTCTTATATAAAGTGGAAGAAACTCTAGTCATTCAGATCTCATCTCATGAGAATCTGTAACAAGTGCCAACAGCAAGTCGAAAATTTCCTCATAATCACCATAGGATCTGAACAGCCACAAACGAATTCGCAAGGACCTCCTAAATGAGAGTCCCAAGACCCAATGCCAAGAAAAAGAATTCCACATAGATCAGAATACATCCTCAATGCTCAACAGGCCCCCCTACCTAAGAGCATCTACATCTGAAAGCTCCCACCTCATCCAACCTATTCATGGGACTCCACCGGAGTTTCCAGATACCACAGAGAAATCTCACCCATTTATACCTAGCTCGCTAGGGACAACTTGCATCGTACCTCAAATTGACCTTCTCCAACTCAACATTCAACTGGGGCCCCTCCCTGAAAGCATGATCGTCTGAAAGCTCCGACTTTACAATCTACGAAAACATCTATAAGTAGTGAATGCATGCAAATCTTAACATTGTACTATTGCCAGGATTAGGGCAATACCATCAATATACTGTGTACTTCGCTATCACCCGCAGATCTGTCCCCGTACCTTTTTTCCCACAACATCACCCATGTACTATGAAAGGGGGATGCTAGTTTAACGGAAAAGATGTCTGGACATGAAAAACGGTGAGGTGCCACTGACATGTGAAAATGAACATTTTCATAATTAATTTTTTTATTTTCACATTCTTTTATGAATTTACAAGAATTAAAAAAAAAATAATAGTATTTAGTATTTATAAAGCGATTCGTGGAACAATTGCCTACTTACTATCTGAAATCGTCTACGTTCGAGGCCTTTAGGAAATGACTTTAACCAAAGGAGAGGAGAAGTGTGTAGTTATTATACTTATAAGTTATAAGATTAGTAAAATGATAAATAAATCAAATAACAGTTTAATTCATCATCTATTGTTTACTAGTTCAATAAATTAATATAAAAATAAAATTGCTGAATAACCTCTTTATATTTTAAAAATAACAAAGTAAAAAATTTCGTAATTATTAGTTTAAACAATCTAATAAAATAAAGGATATGATTGTCTTTATATTTCAAAATTATTTACATTAAGACTTTGATAATAAATATAATTATAGGTTTTATTTTTCACATTCTTTTTCAAATTTAAGAAAATAACAAGAGCGTAAACTCTTTTTGATATTCATATTATAATTATAATATTGTTAAAAGCACGTTACATTATTAAGCTATAAATTTTATAAGTTCTTTATAAAATTATGTAAAATATCATCAACCATTGTTTAAAAAAAAATACAAACTAAAACAATTCCCAAATAAAAACAATCAACCAATATGTCTAATTCCTAATCCCTGAATGCCCCCCTTCTCCACTTTCTTTCTCCCCTGCCTTCCATCCTTCTGCGTTGCCACCAACTACCCATCTCCCTACCTCTGCTTCCTCCCCCAATTCTTCATCCCTCCTCATCCAAAATCACTACCACTACAAAACCCACAAAATCTTGTTTGCCAACAACAATCCCCAAGGAGCAGCTTCCACTATAATCTTCAAGATGAAGTACCAGCAATGGGGCATCGTTCTCGAGGGGGCATGTGTCGCTAGAACTTCGAGACGCAGAATTGCTGGCAACGTCAACGAGAGCTCTTCCAATGCTAGAGAATGCGTTGGTGGAACATACAGACAATGATGGCTTCTTCACCGACAACAGGGATTTGATTTCCTTGATCACCCTGGCTGTCAGATCTTCAGATCTGAGAGATGAATAGGCCCGAATTGTGTGTGGTGTGTGTGTTCTCTTCGTGTGTTATTGTTACAGTAATACAACGGAGGAATGACTCACGGTCTTGGATCTGCGGATGAGGAAGGCTCTGAAGTGGGTTTGGATGGTACAGGCAGCGGCACGGTAGAGAGAGAAGGGTACAAGAGAATGGTGAATGGAGGGAGCAATCGAGGGCGACGTGTTTATTGTTGTTGTTCATCTTCTTCTCCTCGATGAATATGCCTTTGTGAAGACGAGTGGTCAAGAAAAGGTGGTGCAGGAGCTGAGCGACAGTGCCTTGGTGGCAGCTTGGTGGAGATTGGAGAAGGGATTTGGAAGGTGGATTAGTTTTTTTTTTTTTTAATTTTTTTAATCTCTTCTTTAATATTTTGATATTTAATTATATACATGTGGTTTCCTTTGAGTCTTCTAATAATACATATTTATGTAAGGACATGTATACCTTTAGATGAATCAGTTTGTGACTGAATAAAATCGGCATTTATGTGAATTTTTCATTTATTTCCACATAGGCATTTCATGTGGCTCTTTTAGAAGTCCAATCAACATACTTGTTAACCACCATCAGTCAATTAACGAAAATTGGTGAAAGGAAGACAATGTAGTCTCCTTTCATAGTACATGGGCAATGTTACAGGAAGAAAGTGGAGGGACAGATCTATGGGTGATAGCATAGTACATGGGTATATTTATGGTATTACCCAACATGAGTAATTAACTTCTCGCAATACTAGGCAAACAATTGCCGCTTATGTGTTTAAAAGCACGGCCCTGCTCTTCCTGGGCAACATTGAATAACGTAATAATACTCTGCCGTCTCATTAAGCGGTCATCAAAATGGGCCCTAAAGTCATAGGTTGGATATGCCCATACGGGGAAAGAAAAAAAAAAGTTTCTTACTACACTTGATGAATCTGGCTATGGTCACCCCTAACTTCCCCCAATAGTGAGTAGTGGCAAGCCTTAGATTAGCTGAGATTCTACCTTTCCTCGGAAAATAATTAAATTCGGGGGGTCCATCTATTATTTTTGTCACGGATGAAAATGAAAAGGGTGGTTTCAGTAAGTTTAGCCGTGCTAAACATAAACAAGAACCACACATGAGCTCTCTTGCAAGGTATCTACTTCTACATGATGCATTCTTTGGTGCTTATTTCTCAACTTACACCTTTCAAACGTTTTAAGTTTCAATCACTAATGAGGCCATGTGGCAACGTTCAAGAATGCCAGTTGAACAACAGGATGGAAACTTCTACCATAACTCTTTAATATGTGACACATGTTGTTGCAATGGCAGGAACCTCATGAGCACCAAACATCATTTGTTCACAGATATGACCAATCTGTAAGTTGTAACATTAGTAAACCCGAATATACTCATCAAATTTCTCCTTTCCATTGACCAACAGTAAAAAATTTAGCACCGAGAAAGCCATATTAGAACATGATCAACTTACTCAACGTAACTAATAGTTACATAGCTCCCAGTCTTCTTTGGCCATATCAAGAAACTCAGAACCACCATCTTCGAACATAATCTGTGATCACACAAATAACAAGGTTACTAGGCACACTGATTACTTCTCTACACCAATCTACAGAAACTTTCTACTTACCAAGTGTTTTCTGGTATAATTGTCAAACCGCTTTACAATCCCAAAAGATCTGAAATACATTGAGCATGCAAAAGCTATATTTTAGTTACATGACATAGAAAGAAAAGATCGATTACCAACAGAAAGAAGAAGTAAAACTTCAGTAAAAAGTCCATCTTCGGACTGAAGAATATAAAAAGTTTGTTATCTGTTAGAATGGGATGTTCATGTCATTTTGAGGATAACTGATAAAGAGGAGAAACTAAATTGTGTTTTCAATGATTTAATCTATCTTTGCGGCTTTGCCTTTCCTTTTTTGTTTTCCATTGTGAAACATCGCTAAGTTTTCTCTTCTCTTTTCTGACACTCTTCAGGAAGGTTGAAGTCTTCATTTTTTATTTTTTTTGGTACAACGGAAAAGAGTCTTCATTGTTATATTGGAGGATTTTTCAAGTTACTCTTGAGACTAGTGTTAAAAATAAGTTCGACCATGCAAGGCAAAATATTCCAACTTGACGAAAAACAAAATTGAACAAAAGTAAACAGGAAAAAGTATCCTTAGCGTGTCAGTCTTCACTGTAATATTAAGCAATTTTACAAAAGTTCAACAGAATAGTCTGATATAATGTCGAACATCCAAGAATTCATATTCACCAACCTGATGTGAAGACTGAAGAGCATGCAAAAGCAAAAATTTTGGGGGGAACAAGAACAGAAACATTGTTACATGTACGATTTGCTGACTTGATGTGAGGTTCTCCAATGACAGGTGCAGCAGAAGCAAATACAACAAGTAGCGTTCTTAATTTCTCTTTTTATTGTTTTCTTTTTATGCTTCATTTCTCTATTCTGATGCTTTGGGGCGAGTCGATTGTATTTGAGGAGGTTTTCAAGATTAAACAGAAGGTATTACTAGAGAGACTGCTACTGACAGGTTAATTTACCAGGCAACCTACATGCCAAAGAAAATTCCTCGGTTGGCAATAACTGAAGTCCCTTTGGAGTTGTTCCATAGGACCATAAGTAATGGTTGAAAATAGATATGAAAGAATAATCATTGAAACATAAAAGATATTATTCACTGAGGAACAGACATATCAGCCATACTTATTCTCGGTTGACCGGAGTATTCTGATAACTTCGCCAATGCAATTGTGAGCAGAGCGTATAGGTTGATTAGTATCATGCCTCAAGCGTCCTAAAAAAAGTAATCAATTTTGGATGTGTCCAAAAGTCATTTATTAGATTGTTAATGAATGATTGTTAATTAGAGAGAGAGAGAGAGAGAGAGAGAGAGAGAGAGAGAGAGAGAGAGAGAGAGATCATACCTATTCGTAAAGCTCCATTCCGATAAACCTTCAAACAATAATGTCTTGAATCAGTTAAAACAGTTCACAAGGAAAACAGTCGACCCGAAAAAGATAAGATGGACATAAAAGAGCGAGTTCAAATCACTTGAGTTATAGCTCTGCGAATTTCACTCTTATTAATTTGAGAAACTGGATGTCGAGATGGATAAATGCAAGAAGATAATAAGGTGTGTGTGAGAAGACGAAGTAGTAATACAGACGAAAGAAGCCATCCAATATGAAATAGAACCATAAACATTATAGGAGAAACGTCAAATCCGACAGACAACAATTTCTCCTTTTCGTTCTCTCTTCATTTTACAAGTCATATCTAACAAACAATCATATTCATAGAACCACTTACAGTGCATTCAGTGCCATCTATAGTCAATATCCTCTTCAACAGGACTCATTACAATGAGTAGCACATAATTTTTAAGCCTTTTAATCTTGTTTCAAAATATAGTATTTTGTACAGACTTCAAAATGCATTCACAAGTTTATTCCAATTTCACATCTATTTATTGTTGTAGAAGTAGTGAGAAGTCATTTAATGTTGACTAAGGGATACATACAAATTTACTGCGATTGAATGATTCCTTAGTATGAGTGCAAAACTCTTTAAAATTCTATGTTTTGAAACGAAGGTAGTATGATATCTAAAAAAAATCTTACACCAAATCCAACTTCATTAGTTCTAATATCAAACTGAAACTTCACGTAAGACGATGCGTTAAGGCATAGGAAGCATGACAGTCTGAGAAAAGACTGACATCAACTTTTGTTTGGAAATGATCTGTGCGCTTGAGTGCAAAATCATACGCACAGTTGAATCATGACAGACTTAATTGAGTTCATCCACCATAAACTGAGGGGAGTTGACCTCCAGCTTATATGATCCTAAGTAAAACATTTTAAACATGCTCAACTTTGAACGCAGTTCACATAAGGCTTCTTCCCCCTCCCCTCTCTCTAAAACTCAAAAGTCCTTGATGCGAAGTAAAGTTCAAAATCACTGCAATGGGATAAATTCCATTCTGCTTAACTTTGCTTCATTCCGTGGTAAGTGGTATAAACAAAGCTGGTTTGTAACCAAATTTATTTTTTTTTAGATATAAGAAGAATATCATTAATAGAGAAAGAAATTACAAAGGAAGGTGGCCAAGAAGTTCGCCAAAAGCCATCAAAGTAAAAACGTACAAAAGCACACAAATTAATGAAGAGCAGCTGTCCAATCCCTAGACAAATCCCCCAAAGACAATCCCTGAAAAGCACCAAAACTTCTAGCCCAAAGAGAAGACTGCTCCGTAATCTTCTCCCTCAAAAGCGACATTGGTAATTCTCGATCTCTGATAATCCGAGAATTGCTCTCAATCCAAATGTTCCACAATAGACTGGAGTTGAAAAGTTTGATATACATTGTTAAGCTTTTAAATAAGTTGGTAGCTTAATACTCCTCTTGAAGGCAATTATTGAAAGATCAATTCAAAGTAGGAACCTCAAACTTCACTTCAACACAATCTTTTTGTTTAACTTAACAAATTAGATGGTAATCATTCACCTCTATAAGGACGAGTACGTTTACATTAGGCACATTCTACATAAAGCTGCCAAAAGTTTTCAGTGTTCTAGACTCCATAGCGCTCGAAGAAACGATCTCGCTTCCTGATAACATAAATCAAATCTTTCTGCAGCTTTGAAATCAGAAGATTGAGCTTTTTAGATTTTCTGGGCTGAGCAAGATAGGAGGTTTAATGGACATTTTTTGTATCTCAAGAGGAGAAACAACAGTAGGGGTTTTGGGTTTTGATGGATCAATAAAGAAATGCCTTGCAAAACTAGTTTCCTTGGCATTTGCACAAGTCTACAATCTCACAGGTCCCTAAACAGTGTTACCCAACCACAGCCACTACCATCCTTACGGACCTTACGGCCACCACAACCTTCATCCCATCAGCATGATGCTTACATTAAACATTTCCACAACTGCTATTCCTTTATGTTGTGTCACTGCCAGCACTGTCACTGTCATCATTCACCAACAGGCTGCAACAATGCTAGCCAACAGCCACATATCATCACTATACTACAATGGTGTTTTGGGATCTATCAGTTTTATACTAGGCTTGTTGCACAGGGCTATACACGAAGTCCTGTGCTTCCTCCCTCGCCACATTTACCACCAGTCTTCGGTCACTTTTACAAGTACGCAGCCAGAAACTTTTGCCATTTCCTACGCTCCTTGGGACGCATCCCTTGGATAACAATACATTTTTCTACCATGAATGTTGGCAGTATGGCTAGCACATGTGCTTTTGCACCCTCCAAAGAGAGAGAAAGACGGGGGGGGGGGGGGAGAGAGAGTGAAAATTTCATACTTCCAACATAATGAAGGTTGGCAACCCAAAACAAATAGAGCATCCAGGAATAGAAGTGGTTTAGAAAACGCTTGTGTTTTCTTGATCAATCAGAAAAACAGTAATGCTAGCACTTACACAGTTACACTTCTTACCTCTGTCTAGGAAAAGTTCATGCTATCCAGTTGCTAATTTTCACTAGGCAAGATACCTACAATTGTATACTCCAAAAGTAAATTTGAGAAATGCATCTAACATGGTTTTTATTTATTTAGAGAAAGCGTGTGATAGAGTTCCTAGATAGTTAATTTGGTCGGTGTAATAGAAGGAAGGGGTTAAAGTCAGATAGTTGAGGATATATAAGATGCAAATGGAGCATCAGCGTTTGTTAGAACCACAGCTTCAGACGTGGTGAGTTCCGGATCACTATACGGTTACACCACGTATCGTCCTTAATTCCTTACCTTTTTGCCTAGTGATAGGACTAACCAAACGTGTACAAGATGCCAGACCATGGTGCATAGTGTTAGCTGACGATATTGTGCTAATCGATGAAAGAAAGGTTGGAGTCAATGATAAGTTAGAAGAGTGGAGAGAAAAGTTGGAGGCAAAGTGTTCAAAATAAGTAGGAGCGAAACAGAACATGTGGTATGTAAATAGTTGGTAAAAGCAATAGTTATGAAGAGAAAGTCAGGTTAGACTGTGAAGAAAGAAAGACCTGAAGGCAACGATTTTGATATTAAGAATCAACTACTAATCAAGATAGGGAGGCACGAGAGGATGTCAGTCATAAAATAAAAGCAGGGTGGGTGAAATGGAAGAGTTCATCTGACGTGCAATGTGATCAACGTATACCGTTCAAGTCAAAGGGAAAAATTATATGACAGCTTTTAGACCTGCGCTACTATATGGAACTGAGTGTGACATTCTAACGTCGTCACAGAAATGTGAATGCTAAGACGGATATGCAGTAAAACTGTAAAGGATAAGATTTGTAACTAACAAATACAAGAATAACAAGGAGCTCTAGCTCTACTTGTACCAACTCGCCTCTCCCAAGGGGAAGGTCAAGCACTATTGTTAGTCTTATAAGCCCTAGTTGTTAGCCTTTAAAGCCCTACCTTCGTAATAAATAATATGGGTTGGCCGTTGGGGTAACGTCCATGTCCCCTCCAACATGTAAAAATATTTAAAAATGAAGAAATACGAAAAAGCAAAAGTTGCTCATGTCGTACAAAATATGAGAGAATCGCTTAAGATGGTTCTGGCACATAAAACATGGCCTCTCAATGCACCGGTAAGGAACTGTGATAGTAAAACCTAAATCGAACTAGGGGTAGACCAAACTTAAGATGGACATCCAAAATACAAAAAGATATGAAAAACTGAGACATATGTGATTACTTGGCATTGGAGCCTACTGAATGGCGAAAACGGATGCATGTAGCCGAACCCAAATGATTGGGATAAAGGTTGGGTTGAGCTGAGTATTTGAATACATATTAAACCCTATACGATGTCCATAACCTAGAAGTTGCAGGTTTCAAAAATGGGAAAAGTCTCTTTGTACGTAAGACCCTACAATGGCGGGAGTCATCTGCACCGGGTCGCCCTTTCTATTTGTATATAGGAAAAATAAGACATCATACTTCATAATGTGCATCCAAATCATAATACGAATAAGCGCACATACATCTTTCCCCAATAAAATTGCTTTTACTTTCGGAGAGGTTACAGCCACCTGACATGCAACTATCTTTAATGCAGCATCGGAAGAAGGTGTCTTTGTTTTGTTAGCTTTGACCCCAAGCTTTTGCCTACAGCCTTCAGCACCGCAATGGCAATCTTGATCTGCACCAAATTGAACAAACCTGCTGCATTTGTTAGACTGGTTGAAGCATCAGGAAACTGGAAACAGTAGCGACTTCAAGAAAAGAAAGCCAATAATTTATTTATAATCCAGTAAACAAATCATTCATGGCCATCAACAAACGCTAGTGTTTCATAGTGTCTTTGCCTGGAACCCCCAGAAGGTTAAGACTGAGGTTAGGGTCTCAGGTGAGGAATGCAGAAGTATCATTAGCACAGTCCTGACTAAAGACTAGGTAGACCAAAAAGTAAACTTAAGTTCTTTGACGAGGGCACTGCCATGTCAAGCAATATGTATAGATATCTAACCAGGTATTTAGAGTAAACTGGTGACAAACATACATAATCATATAAGTTAAGAAAGTGCTCATACTGATAGTCATATGTAAGATGCTCGCCCTTTCTTATGTCACGAGCTGCAAATATGCCGATCCTTGTTTCACCCTCTATCCTCCTATAGAAGAAAAAAGGAAATGTAAGACTTGAGTTGTGATTTCTTTTTATTAATTTTTTTATAAAAGAAGAGCTTATATTAGAAAGAAGGACAGGAAGACATGTAAAAATGACTTAAATAGTGATTATTGTGATTGCAGAATCGGCGATAGGGGGGAACATACCATTTCTGCATCTCAGTATTGGGATTACAACTATGATTTATATATCTTGATTTGTTTCCTTTGTACGTCGCATCAATCACCATGTCTCGGTTGATTTCACACAAGTAGAAGTTTGTCTCTCCCTGATGTTTCATTTTCCATAGCCGCTCTTCACATGTTTTGTCATCAATAACTACATTTGGGGATAAATAGAAAACACAACTAATCATGACTTTAGAACGATAAAAATAATATTAATAAGGCAAAGACAGGCAACATAATAAGTTACCTTCCCCAACATATTCTATCACAAACTCTCCACGCTTAATATCTTCATCAGCCACAATTCCTGATCCACACTTTTCGGTCTGCAAAGAGCAAGTCAGTGTTATGAAGCAATATACAATTCAATAAGTATGACAACAAATGAAAACAAAACTTATTTGGAACTTTTTACAAAAATAAATATATATCTATATTAATAATAATAATAAAAAATAATAATAATATTAAGATATCAATAATACCATTGTTAAGTGTGAGATAGAAAAGACTAATTGAGCCCATTTATTTGACACCACTAAAAGACAAGTTCGGGGTATTAAACGAATCACACAATGTCTGAGACATACTTAGAACTCATGTCTGTCAATATGGGAAAATTATTTTGGATACAACTTCAGGCTACTAAATTTCAAAGAGAATGGACGGAATTATTGAGTTACTAGCTCTTATTTACAAACTATCCTCCCTCCCTCTCTCTTAAATTGCTGTGATTTGGACACAGAATTAATTGCAAAATACAGACCTCCCTATCCTTCACTATTGCTTTGATTTCTCTCTTAATATTGATATTTTTATATGGGAAAAAAAGATTATAGAGGTTAAAACAAAGAGGAGGATAAGAAATTCATCCTTTCACACCAAGAACACACAGCTTCAATTTCAACTCTTAAGAGAGAAAATTATTATCCTAAACAACTTTCTAACTGTAATTCATCTAGTTAAGGCCTGATATCTGCATATGAGCGTTCATACATAGACCTGTTAAATATGTGGATTTATCAAATTTTCCAAACACCTTATCAAGTTTGTTTTTCAGATGTAAATCATAATATTACGATGCACACAGGGATATCTCTTAGGCAAACTCAAAGACTAGATAAGGTCATCCTGAGTTCACCTCAAGAGTACCAATCATATTGAGGCCGATAAAAATAAATGGTAATACATAAAGGGAAGGTAGCATGTGATGCTATAACAACTGCTCATGGCATGTATTATAAGAAGCATACTCAGTACATAAGCTAGCACATCTTAAGCAACCTTTTGCAAGCAGTTAGCATCTGCAATCAACATGCACAATACATTGTAGAAGGATGAAATATACCTTTACTATTTTCATCTTTTTCGCCGGCCGTTGATGGAAGGGCTTATTAAGACAAGAACTGCTACATTTACAGCTAGAGGAACAGCTAGACAGTAGCATCCTGCAGCAACAAATTAACTCTCATGCAAAGTAGGCCACATTTCTTATATGGGAACTAGTGTAATTCAAGCTTCCTTATAGTTACCTATTCCAGTAAAACATGTTTATGATAAATCACATTTTTTTTTTTTTTTGTTCTTTTTGATGAATCACATCTCACTGAACTGTTAGTCTGTTATAGCATACAAAACATCAATACATAAGAAGATGAAAAACAGAAATAGCTTAATGCTCAACCATAATTGAATAAATAATCTACTAATTAGTTTGAGTGGTAACAAGTTAAAATATAAGCTATCCTCCTAATATTACTTGTATTACTCGAACTCGAGCTAGGATTAGGCTCATACTAGAGGGGCAAGGCTGGCACTAATAACTATCACTAAGGCACTTAGATCAGATCGATTATAAAACAAGCAACTGCATCTCAAACTAATAAGACAACTAGGCAACTTCCAATAAATCAATGATGATCTGGATCTATGACTGACCATTATCATTGGACTAAAAAAGTTGTTTGATGGCACACAACCCATGGGGTTTGGCATAGTCTTCAAAAGTTGATTGCGAGACCCAGATAGTACAACTACATAGGGTTGGTCGTGCTTATCGGGTAAAGAAGGCAATGCGACAGAGGTAGTATATGAAAGTGCGTGTGTGCCTAATGTGACAAAGAAAGTCCAGCTAGTGTGAGGTTGATCTTGTTCCATAGCAACACAACAATCAAGGCTCTGACGTGTGGGATCAGGTTCGTGATGACAAACTACATGAAGAAGGTATAGGGTAACAGTGTCTGAGCGAGTGGTAAAAAAGTGAAAGCACTGGACGGCGGCTCCTTACCTAGGGGATCGAAGGTTCAATGGATGATAACCACCTCCCCACCTTATTAGGGATCAAAATGCCCTCATTTAATGAATTCAATCTTCAACAGTTGAAGGTCATCCTTGCAACTAAGAGCTATTCCCCATATATGGACTGTTTAGCTTTAGCCAAATAGCACATGCAAATATATCTCATTGCCCGTAAGCTCCTTAGCCCACCACCTGCTTTCTCTTCAAGCTCCTCGGCCATGGAAGTTGGCAAAAACCAGCAACCAGTTATTAATGGCAGAATCGTAATTATAATATGAGAGCTTACCTACATACTTTCTACAAGTTTGTCTATACTATGGGATGAGGGGGAGAGAGAGAGAGAGAGAGAGAGAGAGAGAGAGAGAGAGAGAGAGGAACTTCAGGCTGTCATTTAAGTGGTGAAGAATACAGAGCTCAACTAACTTGCGGAGGCAATAACCTCGATTCCTCCTATCCTAGATGGCGCCAGTAATCACTGGATTAAAAGTTGAATTTGCCTCTTTTAAAATGTAATTACTACTCCCTTCGTTTCAAAATGAGTGACAATTTCTGTTTGATCAAGAATAAAATTTGTCACTTTTTGAATGGAGGGAGTACAAATTATTGGCCTCCAGTCAAGGCCTGGTCTAGATGATTGAATTTAGTAATGATATGGAATTCTGGATAACCGCGAAGGGTTATGACCTTATGGAACGAGCTTTATAGAAACTTTGGAGCAAATGACAAAAAGATCCCAACTTCTGAAGCTATGAAGTTAATTGGTTGAAAGGGGCTTACAGCCACCACGGATATACAAAAAAAAAAAAACATAAAATGAGGAGTCTGATGTGGCAGTCAAAAGTTAGATTATCCATTTACCCATAAAGATTTTGAAAAACAGGACAAAGGAATTCTGGAACTTGTGTTGGCCTATGTTACCCCATATCTGCCACCATGTTCAATCACTCCACCGCTCCTCTGTAATGAGTTCCACTTTCGCCTCCGCCCCTCCCCACGACCTTGGAAACTGCTCCACCATTGGAGACACCAGGTTCATACCTACGAAATTCTAACAATGGATATCATTCATTCACCAAAATTAAGAAAAAGTCGACCTCCCCACTGTGGCCACCAGCAGCCACACCACCACCAAATCAAGTCACAAGGCAACCTAAAATCATCAAAATCTGACCTGCTATTTAGCACAATATTGGTGGCAGAGCAGTCAAATCAACTTTCAGCCACAATCCAAATGCCGAGATGTTTGGTAAGGCCAAGGTGGCCAGTGCCTTAGTTAACCTCCTCAACGCTTCCTCGGTTTATGGGAAACTGGATGAGAAACTTAAGCGGAGAGAGAGGCAGTGGTTGCCGGTTGGGATGGAGGTTGAAGAGGGGTAAACGGTGTTGATACAGGTCTGGGCAGATGCACTTTAGAGAGAGAAAAGACGAACCGTCAACAGTAACAGAGGAGGAGGTGGAGGAAAAAGGGAAGTGGGCAGGGATGGAGGTTTGATGTGGATGGAGTTGAATGCAAATCTGGGGTGGAGATAGAGACTTTGGCCTTGGAGGGTTGACGAGTGATTTAACCAAGGCTGGTTAATGGTCGAGTTATCAAGTAAGTTCAAAGTGGGGTCATCAAATGGCACATCAGATTCTACCTCAATTTGTGTCATCTTTGTATATGTTGGTGGCTGTAGCACCACTCTAATTGGTTAGGACATTAGGGTCCTTAAAAAGGTGATGGCTATCCTCCATCAATCGGTGGGGATAGCTTTTCCCTTAAAAGAATAGATGACTTTGAAAGTGGCACTCTCTCCAAATCAAAACAGTGTAAAATTACTTCAAAGCCATTCCGCTTCATAGTGGTACTCCCACTGTCCCAATATAACTTAAAAATTTAAGTTTGCTTATGGAAGTGAACTTTACGCAATTTTACCAGCACATATACGTGAAGAGTTTTGCTAACAAGTGCTTCTATGGAACTTGATAAAAAGCCATAGCAGGAAGATATCCACATTGGGGAACCTTCCCGGATACACTGGGGAGTGTTTCCAGTCCATTGGGGAAGGTTCCCAATGTGAATAATTTCTTTTCATAAATTATTACCAAATGCTGCAGGGGTATTTGTTAGGAAAATCTATACATGCATGTCCTCAACATCCACACTATCCATAAGTGCACACTAGGACATGATAATTGGGAAAGGTGAATTGGTGAATGCATGAAAAAAGGAAACTTATTTTGCACAAGAAAGTTCTGTATAAGGGTACTCATTTTGGAACAGAGCACACAACTTCCGAGAGACGTAGGCCCAAATCAGGATATTCCTGCTAAACCATTCTTTCCACTATTTGTTGTGAGCAAATACCCAGTATCATGTAATTTATGAATCTGATTAATTTGAAAAGACAAAGAAGATTATTAGTAAGATGAATAATGGGATATAATGAGATAAGGATGATGATCAGCCAATGACAAAGGACCACACTCTTACCCAAATATTTTATATAAGGATACTGGCAGACAGCTACTGAAATGTCGATAAAAGATATCATAGTCCATGACGGCCCATAAAAAGGCTTGAATGTCGGATTTTACACATATTTTAAAGATTATCCACATTACTATTAGTCAGATTTGGCCCAAAAACTAGGTTAGAGAGACTGAGAGAGAGAGAGAGAGCAGCTGAGAGGAATTCTTTTCTCTTGATAAAAATCAGAATACATTAACCCTATTTCTACTCATATACAAGTATTACACTAAGCCCCCTTGACTTTACATTATTCCTATTACTCCTAACACTCCTCCTCAAGTTGGAGCAAAGATATCTATCATGCCTAACTTGCTTATAATAGGAATAAAAACCTTACTACTAAGACCCTTAGTTAAAACATCGGCTAATTGATCGCCGGTCTTTACATGAGGAGTACAAAGGAGACCATCAGAAATTTTCTCCTTGATAAAGTGTCGATCAATCTCGATGTGCTTTGTCCGATCATGTTGAACCGGATCATGGGCAATGCATATAGCTGCTTTGTTATCACAAAGCAACTCCATGGG
>JAOTQG010189155.1:0-16606 GCA_025631175.1 Iris virginica | reverse complement strand
GAGCTTTACAGTATGTAAGGTCTCAGGTTCGATCCCTTCCCATGCCCCCTTGGGGCCAAAAAAAAAAAAAAAAAAAATTCATGGGGAGTTGGGTCAGAAATGTCCATTACATCAACTTATACATCTTCTTGGTGCATGCTTTGATGATATCATGTCATTTACTATAGTTGGTTTACCTGGACTTTGTTAATTGTTCTCTTAAAGAATATGATTTTTTCCTTGTCCTTCTCAATCAAATTGTAGGCGTCGTGTCTACCTCCTTCCGTTCTGGCACGTGAAGAGAAACTGCAGTTCAGCTTTGGCTGTCCAGTGATTTTGCCCCCAGAGACTTTCCTATCACTTAAACTCCCATTTGTTTATGGCGTGGAACGGGACGGAAGTTCATACCCTCTTAAACCATTTGAAAACCAGCCAGAACAGACCGCCTGGATTACCAAAAGCACAATTCTGCAGGTTGTGTCTAATTGCGGCAATCTTGATGAGGGACAACTCACGTAGTATTATGCATATCTGGTTGCATCGTCGCAATTTACTTTTGAAGTCACAGCTGGCAGGTTTCTACAGATAGTTTTGGCCTGGGATTCAGGTTAGAATATATTGTCTTTTGAGAATTTTCACCTGTGATTATTTCTTATAATGGACACTTTTAAATGCAGATAGCCGATTATTTTGCATGTTGTTTAAACTTCTCTTATAGATACCCATTGACAGTTCCTTGCTCTCTCTCTCTCTCTCTCTCTCTCTCTCTCTCTCTCTCTCTCTCTTTGTGTGTGAACATTGAAAGCGTTACATTTAGTTCACTATATTGATATATGTAAATCAAAACATGATTTCATGATTTTTGTGAAAAGTCTCGATTATTTCTAACCAGTATGAAAGAGGCAATGAGAAGGTTCAAGACCATGAGAAAGGAAATAAAAGAATTGTGTAGAAAGTTTCAGACGGTGTAGCTATGAGTTTGAAAACTCCTTGATATGCTTACAATACAAACTCAATCAGCAGCATTGCCATGCTTTCCAAACAAGTTCTTTATGCTGATTTTTATTGAAGTTTGGTAACATTTATGCCTTGGATATGCATTTCATGGCATGAGGTTCAAGATACATGTTGAATTTATTTGTGGCCTTAATAAGAAAAGTTTTTCAGGAAGCTTTCATGATTTATTTTGCCCTTGTTTTTATTACCGAAGCTGCTAAGTTCCCAACTAGATTTAAGTTTTTGTACATGCTTTATCACAGTTAGTATTTGCTTAATCACTCTCACTCTTGCATCCTTGCTTTCAAGTGGAGGGAGAAACCGACATTCATAATAGGTACATCACAAACCAAAAGTAGTGTTACTTGGGAAGCAATTGTAAATCGGATGATCTAGTGCAAGACCTCAGCAAATGAGAGCTCTGAACTATGCAAAGTTCTGAACTCATCTCAAAACTTAAGCAGGAAGAGAAAGGATCCAAATTTGTATTTTGCTTTAATCATAGCACGACAACATCAAATGTTTGAAGTTACAAATAAAGATTCAGAATGCTACCTGATGGTTCGGTTGAATGAAGCCAAGTTAGTTTGGATAAATTTATGGTTGCTTGGATCAGTTAGTAGTTTCGAAGTTTTCTCATATATTAAGTTAGGTGGTCAGAGTCTTCTCTTGGTGTTCATGTCAATCAACTTTCAAGTCCGCTTCACTAAGGACAGCATACTGATTCTGTCAAGGGTTGTAGTTTATGGGCTAATGGAGGATATTAGCGATACGGGGCTGTGTCCCCCTGCCTTCTCTGTTCTGGTCGTGAGAAAAGAAATTCGCCGAAAATTTCCTAGTATTCGGCACCCTGTACTGAGAAAGTTATTTCAGGTCCATTTTGGAGGTTTCAGTGAGGGGTGCCCTCAGAGGACTACCCATTGCTTCAATTAAGCGGGATGGGCGGGCTTTGGTTTCCTATTTTCTGTTTCGTGCTTCCGGCACTTGCTTTTGTTTGGATGGACATCTCATCGTCCTTTTGTACCTTTGCACATTTTAATATAATTGTTTTTCTTATCAAAAGAAAGGAATGTTACTAGTTAGATGACGGGAATGACTGATAAATGTTCAGTTCTAATTGTATTGAAGCTTTCTCCTGTGGTTAAATGTTTTGGGTTGGACAAGCCTTATTCAAACTTAGTAAGTTGGGAACAACAAGTATGAAACTACAGCGGTAAATGTCTACCCATCCTGGTATCCATGTTGATGCTGGGGGTTCAAAGTCCGAATGCAGTCTGGCATCCCCATCTTATCTAGCCTCTGCCAAGATCAAACTGGAGTGTAAGCCTCTACACCATTTTAACCATTGTGAGAAAGGGAGGATGCTGTCCTGAGAGGCTGTTATTTTCAGTTGGGGTTGTTTGGCTCTAGTTGTTATGGGCCGTAGCTTCGTAAACTTTATTGTTTGTTTGAATATCGAAGTGTAACGGTTGGCAAAAAAGATAAAGAGTCGAAATGGTCAAATTGAGCATTATAGGATTCTATTTTGATCGTAGGTGGAATGCGTAAGTCTTGTAGAGGGCCAACTAAGCATCGGTGGAGGGGCAGTGGTGTAAGTAGAAAGTCAGTTTCCAATTAGGTGGCTTGAAACTAAGTCTGTCCGGGTTAAATGAGTTGAAATGGGTTGAGTTACAATAAATAACACGTTCTAATAGGTTCAACCTTTTATAACCCATTTAATTAACCGATCAACTCAATTGTATTATAAATGAGTTAAGTTAAATCTGAATTAACAATTTGGATACTCTTTCGCACAAAAAAATATTTTTTACGCATTACACATTCTAATATACAAATGTATAGTTAAATGGGTTTAATTGGGTTGAGCTGTTTAGCGGGTTAGAGTGGGTTAATGTGTAATATTTTGACACGTCTACTTGAAACCCATAGTAAACAGAGGAATTTAATTTTTTAATGTCTTGCTTTCATTTGTCCATTTCAAGAACTTCTAGGTCGTAATGTTTTTATGCCTCTGGATAGAAACAAAAGGAGTAACGGGACTCTTTGCAGCCAAATTAGAAAGTTACCTTAGGCATGTGTAGCGAAACAATTGGAGTAAAGTTTTAGGTTCAACGAGCAAACTAGCCACACTGGGGTCAACTTGGGTAACCTTGTTAACCGAAAATACGTTGTTAGTTGTCTTTTTAGATGATTCATTCTCCCTCCGATTCAAATAAGTATCCATTATGCCTTTTGGAGTGAAGTGCCACACTTTCAAAAATTTCCTTTTCTAAAATGAAAAGGAAGCCTTGTGTCCACAAATTTCTTGTGAACCTACCTTAGGTGCTTCTCCACAAGTTCCATTTTTCTAATGGAGTGAAATGGCTTGTCTAAAACTAAGTGCCTATTAAAATTTGACACTTGTTTAATATCAAAGGAAGTAGTATAATGAGAGGAACCTTGATCAATGGAAGATCAAAATCCCTTTCAAGTGCGAAAATCCTAGAAACGTTAATTGGTAAGATAAGATGGATGGCTAATCAACCCAACAATCGCTATTGATTGAAGAACCGAAAAGATAAAGAGATGAATGCTTTTAAACCCTTAAATCGCAATTGATCTAAGAACCTAAAACGAGAATTAATTGCTCAAGAACAAGAACAATAATTTGAATAAAAAGAAATCTCTCAAAAGAGAATTCTGAACAAAGCAAAAGCTTAAAACTGTAGTTCAATAATCTCAAAGATAATTTTTTATGAATATAATAGAGCCTTTATATAGGCTACAAAAGTGAAATCCTAAATTAACTAGGAATATGAAAACTAGTAACTAGAAAATCCTAAAACAAATATGAACTAGGAATATGAAAACTAGTAACTAGAAAATCCTAAAACAAATATGAAAAGAAAAACAATTACAACTTAATCTAGGAAACAAATAAGAATTAAACTAGGAAACTAATTTAATGAAAACCTTAGCGACTTAAGAAATAGAATAAGGAACCTAGCTAATCCGTTTGAAAAAAAGAAAACACAAGTAGCTCGCAGCCGGCATGTCGCAGCTCGCTGCCGAGCTCACCAACCTAGCTCGCACCTTCCTTTCCTTGGCCTGTTTGCACCGTGCCCTTACGTCGAGTAGCCTTGCGACCAAAAACCTCCTCTTTCCCTTCTTGATTGACGATAAATCGTCACAATTACCTCTAATCAATTTGGTTCGTTTGATTCGGCTTGGTAATTTGGATGGGTCATTATGCGAGCTTGATGAACTCACATCATAGTATTTTTTCACATAGGATCAAGCTCGGGATGTGTAGCTTGATTCATGAGGCTAGAAGTTTGAGCCCTTTGAAAGCTTGTCTTAGTTCATCGTAAATGTTAGGAATCAAGGTCGAACACTTGAAGCGCTGCTCCATTGCCTCAAAGATAGTCCGAGTTTTTTTGTCATACACTCATACTAGTGCACTCTGGGTTAGCATGGTTTAATGGATCGTGGGCGGTCAAGTCTGGAATTTCTGGTCCAAGCATTTTGGTTATAGAAGAAGATTGAGCTTAGGTTCTTATCTTTCTTGCCCATGTTCATGGTATGCTATTGTACGAGTAAAACCAAATCTCCAAACTTGGGAGCTTGATGGGCATTGACACAATTTTTTTAGAGAAAACATGGCTCCATTAGATGACACAAGAGAGTTCCATGAACCCTTCCTGGCCCAATAAATAATGGAAGTGCTAATTGTATTAGACTCTGAAGGCCTAAGAAATCACTACTAAGAAGTGATTCAATGATCTAGGACAGCTTAATACTTTATCAACTTACAGCATAAAGATGAACATAGAAGTTAAGAATCTTTTAATTCATCAAACAACAAATATGCCTTATCAAAGCATTATTTGCTTCACTTCCTTGGTAACATGCATCTCATTCCTTCTTAAAAGTAATGAGAGAGAAAAAAAAACATGTTGTCTTCACTACTGTTATTTATGGACAACAATGGCCCTTAGTTTTGATGCTGTTGGGAGTTAGTAGATATCAATGCATATCCTGAACGGGTGAAGATATTTTTGCTTCTGATGGCATTGATAGCATTGACTGTTTGGTTCTTTTGGAGTGCTACGCACATGAAATGGATCAATGTTTCTCATGCATTGTTTTGATCGTGATGCTTTTATGTAAAAGGAAGAACTAAATACTTCTCATCTTCTTTAATGGCACTTTTGCAGGCTAGGACTATTCTGGTAATGTAGTAGTTAACTTGGTCCGATATGAAATCAGAGCATGAAGAGGAAACCAGAGAGTTCAGCTGTCACCAGGTGATATACTTTACTAGCTTATCATCATGGTAGTTGTAGGAATTCGATGTTTTTGATTAAATTTACGCAAAACTAATACATTACTGCTCCCATTTTTGTGATTTAGGCCATTGGTTGGGGAGGAACTTGGTGAGAATGTGGTATGCTTTCTTTGTCCTTATATTACTCGTAGCTTTAATTGTTTAGCACACATGGATGGATAAAGTGTCCATTAATTCAGTGCTTTTTTGTTACGACTTAGCTGAATTGTGAAACTTGTGTATCCTGCACCTAAAACTGAGTTGAATAGATGACATTTTGGTGAACTACAGTAATATGCTAGGAAAGCGACTATAAATTATGTTGGAACAGGTAGAGGGAGCCAAAGTAGGGAGTAGAGGGGTGGACGGGACAGTGCCTTTGTCTATAATTTGTAATGAGAGTGCTTAGTTTGAATGTTAGGGGTCCTGGGGAGCGCACTAAGCGTCGGAAGGTTCGAGAGGTTCTGGATAGAGCTAATTCGGATATTGTGTTGCTCCAAGAGACTAAAAGGGAGGAGGTGTGTAGAATGCTGGTTAAAAACATATGGGGAACCCGGTTTCGTTATTGGGATTTTTGACCTTCTATTGGGGCCTCGGGAGCGATTCTTATCGTTTGGGACTCTCGTTTAGTGTCTAGGATTGCGGTTATACATGGGAGGTTTACTCTGTCGATTAGGGTGAATATTAGGGGCTTTGGGGAATGGTGGGTTAGTGTAGTTTACGGCCCTTGTGGGGTTCGTGGTCTTTCTAGGAGGAGCTTCATGGGCTGGCACAACTGTGTGGGTTCGGTGGTGTATTGAGGGAGATTTTAATGTGATCAGCCGTTCTTGTGAGAAGTTGGGGGGGTTGGGGCGGGGGGTTCTAGAATTACCACGAGTATAAGATGTTTTGATGAATTTATTCGGGAGCACGAGTTACATGATTTACCCTTGTCTAATGCTACCTTCAGGTCCGTGTCTGGGGATAGGAATTGCTCATTCTGGATTGATAAGTTTCTAGTTAGTAACTCGTGGGAGGAGACCTTTCTTGAGTTGGCCCAATCGGTTCTTCCTAGAATTATGTTATGTCGGATCATTTTCCAGTTATGCTTGAATCCATCCCTATCAAGTGGGGTCCTACTCCCTTCCGTTTTGAGAACATGTGGTTATCTCACGCGGGTTTTAAAGAATTAGGGGGCAAATGGTGGGAGGAATGTGTGATTGAGGGGTGGGGAGGTTATGTTTTGATGTGCAAGCTGAGATTCTTGAAGGAGAAGTTAAAGATTTGGAACAAGGAGGTGTTAGGGGACATTAGGGTTAGGAAGGACGAATTTATTAGGGAAGTGGAGGAGTAGGATAGGATTGAAGAGACTAGGCACTTGTCATCTGATGAATTGAATAGACGGTCTAGACTAATTGAGGAGTTCGAGGATATCTTGATCAAAGAAGATCACAGTTGGCGCTAAAAGGCTAGAGTGAAATGGGAAGGAAGGGGATTGTAATTCTAAACCGTTTCATAGGTAAGCGAAGATGGGGGTACGTTGAGGAGATTGAGATGGATGATGGCATTATTGTTAGAGATGGGGGAACAATTGCGAAGGATATTTCTTGATTTTATAAGAACCTTTATTTTGAGGATAACATTAGTCGACCAATCTTTGAGGGTTTAGATTGGAGCCCTATTTCAAGGGAGAAGGCTGAGGGGTTTGAGAAACCGTTTGAGGAGGTCGAGATCATAGTTACCAGGAATGGGTACATTTCGGGACGTGGGACGGGAACGAGGAACGCATGTCAATAAGTTTTGGGTACTGTGGGGGTAGGAGTAGTTAGTACGTTTGTTGGGAACGCGGTACGCTTTAAAAAATTATTTGGGTCGCTAATGGATTTTAAGTAATATATATTTTGCCTCTTCATAATTCATATAAATAACCAAAAAGATATTACAATAAAAGATAATACTAATCATATTAGATTTGATAATGCTTAATATGTCGGTTCTTGGTATTTTACAAATCACAGTAATTTGAGAAGATGAAAAAAAAAACAAGCATACACTCCTATCCAGATTTCAAATTCATGGTGCTGGTTAAATAAAGATGAACCGAAAATCCAGATTTAAATGGCTTTTTCCCTGGAATATTATGAAAAATGATATTTTGAGAGTCATGACCGAGTTCTATACCAATGGGTTGTGTGTAAGAGCATTAACTCTACGTTCATAATCCTTATTTCTAAAAAGGCGAGGTCTCTTAACATTAAGGATTTTCGGCCCATCAGCCATGTCACTAGTATTTACAAGATTATTATGAAAGTACTCTCTCGTAAACTTAGAGAGGTTTTGGGGGATACCATTTGTGAAGCTCAATGCGCTTTTGTCAAAGGTCGTTAACTGATTGATGTTGCTTTAATAGCTAATAAGGTTGTAGACTATGTTACCCGGACCCTTCTTCTTTGACCACATACCCGTATCGACACGACTTGATCTGGGTGCCGACACGGGATACGTGTCCGATTAGGCGGATGGAAGGTGGGTACGGCGGCTAGGGAAGCGCAAGGGGGAGAGAGAGCGACGCACGAAAAGAGGGGAGAAAATAGTAAAAGATGTGAGAGAGGAGAAGCTTACTGGAGATGGAGGAGGCGCCGCAGAAAATAGTAGTTATATTATTGTTGTGGATTAATATATCAAACGTCGCTTTTAAAATTGGCCCACTATTATAAGTGGATTAAATGCTTATTATTCTGTTTTTGTAGAGATTTATAGGCAAGTCTGAACTAGGCTCGAAGTGGGGCATCTCTTATCATACATCCTCCTAAAACAGAACCTGGGCCTTTCTTGAACCCTAAAATGGGTCAGTAGGATTAACAAGTGGGAACGCAGACGAATGAACTTCCATGGGCTCTTGTCGGAGATATGACCACCATAGCTATTGTTTTGCATCCCAAATTTTCTCATGATTACTTTAGCCATATAGATTGAGGTTCATGGGGAAAAGGCTAAACTGCTTCGTACAAGGAAGACGTTCCATCATACCAAATTCCCCAAAGCGAAGTATCCTTTTTTCTTAGGAAGCCACTCCTATTAAGCCACTAGATGAAATCTTCCACCCTCCTCCAACCCGTTCGTTGATACTTCTACATAATCCTCTATATTTGCGATCACATGCACAATGATCAGAATACCTGAAAGACAAGCTCTAGTAAGGCTAGTGCGTTCACCAAGGAGGAAAATAAGCTTTTCCACCTCTCAAGATGCCTAGCCATCCTCTCCATGGCTGGATTTCAGAAATAGACTAACCTAGGATTACCCCTCAAAGGAACCGAATATGCCAAATAGCAATGATGTCCAACTTTATAAAATGAAACTAGGGCGCACGAGCTCTTGCTATGGTGAGATTTTAGGAAATGCCAAATATATATGTGCAATGTGATATTAACTGTGAACTCCGAACACCTTGGTCGTAATGGGAAAAACTTGACTGTGCCAAGGCTCCCCTCAACTCAACCCCATAAAAGTAAATAATTTGTAAATCTGGAAATATGAAAATATGAGGGTATTAGACTGGAAGGGGAGGAAAATATTAGAGAAAACACGAAGCCAAACAATCAAGATCTGGACCAACAGAATTCTGTGGAAAACAAATAAGATCATGTTTCTATATTGCTTCATATGAGTATATTTGTTGGAATGATTTAATAGTGAGGGACATTACAAAATCACAAGGATGCTGCTTCATATACTCTGTGTGCGTGCGTGTGTGCGTGCGTTAGATTATTGGTACGATTGCCCTCCCAATCGTGGGTGAGGTTCAAAAGGAAACAAATTCTAAGCTTTAGGAATTTAACATATACACTAGTTATTTAGTTGGTAAACTTATGTTGCTTGTTAGTGCTGGTTAACACAGTTGATTGTTCTCCTGTTTGTCAACCCATTATACATTTTATGCTAGTACCATTTTGTTATATGTATATGAATATGATACAAATTTATCATAATGCGTCAGATTGGTACTCTTAGTGATGTAGAACAAGCAAACGTTGAGAAGTCCAAGCCTAGGCCCAAGAGCTGTGCACCATCAGACAATGTCTTTTGGGCCATTAATAAGTGTCCTTGGTAGATTAGGATTAATAATATTATTTAGCTCCTCAATGAACTAGGAAAGTCTTATTACTCCCTCCGGTTCGATTTAATTGTCCATGATAGTGACATGTTGTGAGAGCTTTTTGTCGTTTTCAGGACAATTAAAACGAAACGGAGGGAGTACTATTTAGCAATTAGTTTTTTTTTTTCCTATTCCGAGTCGTATTAGTTTATTTATGTCCTAGTCGTAGTAGCCTATATAGAGTTGTAATGCCTCACACTTATTTGGAGTTGGTATTGTATTTGAGTTGAGCTTTTAACAATTGTGTGTTTTTCTTTCTCTCTCTTCTTCTATTTTCATAATCCTCATCTGTTCCACCATTACTTAGTGAAAATTTTGTGTCCAGAGATATGTCGTGTATCAAACAACTTAGACTTCTTTGGACACCCATGAGGAAGTGCAAACTCCATCAAGCTAGGGGTAGGGGAAAACCAAAACTAACATGGAGACGCATATTACAAAAAGTTAATGAAGGAATGTGGCATCTGTGGTAGGGGAAAACCAAAATTAACATGGAGACGCATAATAAAGTTAATGAAGGAATGTGGCAAATGTGATTGACCTTCTATTGGACAATATTGAATGGTGGAAAATATTTCATGTTGCTTACAAGTGATCGGGACTATTGCTGATACTAGGTTGAGTTGTGTCGGTCATCATGTCTGGTTGGTTGGGTTGACACTTGTAAGAGGCTGTGGCTGTAGATTGGGTGCTTCTCCCTAAGGGTCAGTTTGGATGAAAGGTTTTTTGTTAGGTTTTTTTTTGGGTATGATTTTTATGGTTTTATGTTTTTTGAGTTGGTTTTGGTTTCTTCTATTTTTACCCTTGAGGGGTATGTGAAATTACATTGTATTATTGGAGAGAGAAAGAGAGAATGGTAGTTGTGATTTGATGTGATGTTTGATATGATTTAAAGGTGGGGGTATATGAGCATGTAAAATTTGTAGGTAAGAGAGAAAATCATGGTTTTTGAAACCAACCTTGTGAAAAAAAAAAACGTGATTTTTTCCGTTGAACTTCGAAGATTCATATGGTCGAAATCAAATGTTACAAAATAACAATACGAACTTGGAGAGTAATATCTTGATAGTGATTTTACTGCTGATTACTCCCTCCATCCCCAAATAATTAGTTATCCGCTTTTTATTTATTTATTTGGTTTTATTGGTTCTCCCCTCACATTCTAGCCCATGAAAGTTCATTTATAAATGCTATAATCTTTTTAGTCCTCATGTTCGATATGTGGTGGGGATGGGAGACAGTTCGATTTTGGGAAGATCTTTAGTTGGGAGAATTTCCTCTTAAGATTTCTTTCCCTCGTTTATTTCATCTTTCTGGAATTCATTATGCTCCTATTTCTTCTTTCTTGGTTAGGGATCTCCTGGGATTTCCATTTACTGATGAATCTTAATGAACGGGAGGCCACCGAGGCTAATAATTTGCTTGATCAGTTGTCTCCTGTTCATCCTTCCGATCATCCGGATTGTCGATTTTGGCTTCTAGAATCTTCAGGTCTTTACCCTCTCAAATCTTTCATGAAATTTCTCATTCGACCCTAGATTCATATTTCACCGTTTTATTTGGAAGTTCAATGTTCCGCCTAAGCACAAAGGTATTGCTTGGTCAATTGCCCTTAATCATATGAATACCAATAATCAAAGGCAACAACGACGCCCTTATAAGGCTTTTCCCGGCTTGGTCCACTCGGTTCTTCTTAGAATTGTGTCGGATCACTTTTCGATTATGCTCGAGTCTAGTCCTATCCAGAGGGGACCCACGCACTTTCGTTTTGAGAACATGTGATTATTCCATCCTGATTTGAAGAATTAGTGGGTAACAGGTTGGAGGGTGTGTGGTTGAGGGGTGGGGAGGTTATGTTTTGATAATGTGAAAAATATCCCCCGTTTGTTCTTGAACTTGCTTTTTGGAAAACTTTCTACTAGCAGTTTTGACATTTACTCCCTCCGTCCCAAAATGATTAAGAACAAAAAGTGTTGTTCGTTTTTTTATGAATGGAGTATTCTCCTCAAGGTTTGTTTCTTTTTGGTATCTTGATTATGATTACTCCTTTCTTTTCATTTCAAGTGTCCGGACAATGACATTTTCCCTCTCATCATGTCACTATCAGGGACACTTATTTTGAAACGGAGGTATTATTTATAATCATGTGATCAAAAGCAAAGTTTGCATATATGTCTCATGTAGACTTGCTGCAAGACACGTCGATTTCATGTCACAAAAAAATGGACTTGCTGCAAAAATTATGCTCAGAAATTGTCAATAATAGAAGCAATGATGCATCTAGCATGTGCATTGTCATTCGCATCTGTGTTGTATTTCTATTCTGTATTTAACCAATTGAATGCTTTGGAAAACAGCATTAATGTGGTGACTATGCAGTGCAAGTGCATGGCCAGTTGCTTCAGTGATGCGATCTGGTCAAAATACAGGATGGTGCTGTTGACCTTTCGAGAAGCTTTTCTCCGTGGGAGGCTCCCCTAACTGCTGTAATGGGACCTTTAACATAACTGAAGAAGAACTTCGAATACCCTGTTTACAAAGCCAAAGATGACAAGCAGCTGCAGGACAGCGAAGATTGAATAAGCAGTATGGAGGTGTTTACTGATGAGGATATTAGCGGATTAGTAGGAAAAATGAAATGTTAATGTTAGGAGAGTGATGTTACAGTAGGAAGTAATTTTAAAAAAAATCTAAAATCATTTTGGGAAACATTGAGAGACTTTATATATTAGTTTTAGGGTCTCAAGTCAACTGGTATCATAACTATGTGATGGTAAAATGGTGTTTCATGGTGTTCCATGAAATCTGTCATATGGTTCCCAGTTTGGTGATGTTAATAGGACTCGGGTTGATCGTACATTTGGTGGGAAAATTCCCTCTAAACTCTCATATCTTCATGAACTAGGTTTAGCTCTGAAAGAGGGAAATTATGAGCATGGCTTTCTCGGCACTCAAGCAAGAAAATCAACAAGGAATAATAGTTTGAGCTCTATTTCTACTCCACCGATATGAACCCTAATACGCAATTTATATTCCTTCAATTTTTCTATCCATTCTGACAAACGAATGGATATAATAGTGTTATGACCTAAAGCTGTTTGGTTCTATTAATGAGAAATGGTTTTAACAAATACCCAACTCAGCCATTTCACGAAAATGGAAAATAATAAGGAATATTCAGGTCAGCAATTACGTTAGTTTTCGTTAATTTTCTAACGAGATATTAAGGAGTGGTGGATTATTGGACCCATTTATTGAACATCAGTAGCTTTTTTCCTGATGTTGTGTAGTGTTGTGTGCGAGTGAAAGAGAAGGTACGAAGAGTATGTGTGAGATTGTGTTGTGGACGGATGAAAGAGAATGCATATAAACTATTTTAAATAATATTAATTAATTAATTTTAATTTATTATTTTTTAAATAATATGTAAAAGAGTTTTTTTACAATGAACTTATTATCTTTCTCTCTTTGACGTCTGTGTTGGAGTCACCCCACATCTCTCTAAATCTTGTGGAATACTAGCTCCACCCGCTTCAACCATCAACTACACTTATGAATGTTGATATTCTTCAAGGAATTATCTTTAAGCTATGGTTCTTTTCCCTTATCGTATTTTTTTGATTATTATTATTTGAACCGGGTGTTTTGCACATAATGAATGAATGTAATACATCACTTAAATTCTTCTCATACGATCAATATTTTACCTCCATTTGAAGCTTCAACTTGAGGGACCGTATAAAAGGATCTAAATACTTATGAAATATAATTATGATAATAATATTTGTATTGATAGAGTTTTGATTTAATATTATCTCCTGATTAATATATGAGATGATTTACCTTTATAATAATATTCTACTATGATTATCAGTATACTTGAATTGCTCAATTCAACATTATTCGATTCTATTACGACACCCTTTTACACTATTCATTCTTCATCATCTCGGTTTGATCCCATCATTTTATTTTTCATCTTTTCCTCACTTTTTAATGTTATTAAAACGTAAATACTAATAATTTAATGCATTGGTGTAAGAACATGGTACTCCGTTTTACAATAGTTGATCTCTTGAAAATAAAAAATGTTTAAAAATAGTTGATGTCTTGTATATTTTTTTCTACATTTTTCCTAAATTACCATTTTATCTCAATTTCAAGATAAATGAGCAATTAATACCTCTTTAAATGAGAGAAAAATTTGAAAAACATCTTATATAAAGAGAGGGCAAAATTAAAAAATTAAAAGATATTTAATGCATTCTTTTTAATAGTATAATTTAACTTTAAACATCAAGTATCTTAAAACAGAGGGTACATTAAGGCTTGGGTCACTAAGTCGTTTTATCATCGTTTTTAGTTTTTGTTTTTTTATAGGTTCCACCATTATCTCTCTATCTCTCTCTTACTTTTTCACTTTAATCATTACAAAAAATCAAATAAAACCATCAAAAATTGACTTCCTGATCCAAGCCAAAGTCTTCGAATGCATGTTGCCTTGAAAACCGTTAGGACGAGGGCTCGCCTGCCTAGCGTCTCGTGCATCCCATTGCCCTCCCCCCACGTAACATTTTTTGCTGTTTGTGGGGGATGCAAATAATGGCCTCCCGTGTCCCCGAAGAGAAGAAGAAAAATAATATGGTTCGAAAAAGTCAAATCTTTAAAACTCATATTCATATTTTGTTCATATTTTGTTGTATTTTCACCAAATTAACCATGATTATTTTAAACTTTAATAATAATAATATTAATTTTAACTCTTAAGTGAATCATCTTGCTGTTAAAAACAAAATCTCTTATTTTAACTAGCATAAAAATATTCATTTCAACAACAATTTTAATTATTTAAAGTCAGTACTATGCTCTTACGGTATATTTCACATAATATGTGACCAATTAGCTAAATTTTTGATGTACATCTTACACAATCTTGAATGTTATCAATTTCGATACGCGGTATAAACATTACTTTCATAAAGATGTAGCAATACTAAAATTGAAGGAAAAAAGAGAGAGGCTAGTTTGCCTTAAGAAAGAGGAATGGGGTTCCTAGGACGAGAGCAAGGCCCCAACTAGGTTTTGAGATCAGTGGACTTGTGCATTTTCACATCATATCAACTTGTAAGAAGTTTAGGTTTTTACATTCGACAAACTAGACATAGACATAAAGTTAATTGTCCTTACCAAAAGTATTCCTTTTTTTTTTTTTGGCCCCAAGGGGGCATGGGAAGGGATCGAACCTGAGACCTTACATACTGTAAAGCTCGGCTCTACCACTGAGCCACCCCTTGGTTCCCTACCAAAAGTATCCTCAATACTTCCTATAAATTTGCCATCTCTGTGAGTTACATTAAGCATTAACAGTAACGTGAAAGAGCTAATTAGCATAATGACTTTCCCACTTGTTCTCTTTGCTCCCCTTTACGTTTTAGCTGTTATCCCCTTATCAGCAGCCCAACCCACCGCCGTCTATCCAGGATATTGCATTTATCTCCAAGTTGCTTGCCCTCCACCACCAGCACAACAACCACCATCCCCATTGCAAATATCGCCACCCCCACCAACACCATTATCATCTTTTTGCACATACTTGCAACGTATTTGCACCACGCCACCGGCCACACTGCCACCACCACCACCACCACCGCCGTCGCCACCACCACCCCCACCCACCCCCGTCTATCCAGGATTTTGCATTTATCTCCAAATTGCTTGCCCTCCACTACTAGCACCACGACCTCCATCCCCATTGCAAATATCGGCACCCCCACAACCACTATCCCCACTGCAGATATTGCCACCCCCACCACCACCCCCACCAACACCATTATCATCTTTTTGCACATACTTGCAACGTCTTTGCACCACGCCACCGGCCACACTGCCACCACCACCACCACCACCTGCACCCCCACGAACACCCTTTGTACCGCCATTTCCAGGCCGTACATGATAAATATATTGATATAGTTATGTATGGCATGCACGTGCAAGCGAAAAGAAAAAAAGCTACTCCACATATGTACGTGTAGGAATGACTATATATATATATGTTGATGTTACAAGCACTTGTTAGTACTGGTCTAGTGCATTCTGAATAAATAAATAAAATAAAATGCAATTTGATCTATTGCATCCTTGGCTCAAAATCATATAAATCTCATAATTTACCTTCAAACTTGAAACTTTCATGACCCCCAACTTGAACACTTCAATCAAGTTGTTGTAGTCTTTAAACCTTGAATATCTATGATCCCCTCATGCATAGTCTTCAATATGTTTGTCAGCGTTACAATCTATTGTTTGCCCGTTACCATATTCCTAAGTAAAATCTTCTACTGCACAACTTCAAAATCATCAATCATGAAGTTGCTACGCCACCAAGAAATTCAAACTAAACGCTTTTATACAACTTGTTGATTGGTAACCAAATCATAATATAGTGTTGGCAACACCATTTGCTAGAACTAACACAATGATAAGAAAAAATAGCCGGACGCAAAGACCAATTACATGAATTAACATTGTGATCACCTCAACTATACGATCAACATCTACCGACTGATCAATGATTTTACTATAAATATCACAGAGTTTACTAACAAATGAGTTTTAATCAAGAAACTTAGGCTCAGATGTTAAAATTTTATAAAATATATGACAATGTTAAAGACAGAAATGAGTTCATAACTATCGAATAAGATCAATATCCTATATTGAGGATTAAAGAAAGGGATTTTGACTTTTTAGGCCCTAAAGTTTCCGTGGGGGTTCAAAATGGGCCCCAATGTTCCAAAAAAATCAATTTGGGTCATGTTGTTTCAAAAATCAATCAATCTAGGGTTTTTTTAACGATTTCGTTAGAAACCTAACTGAGGCAGACCCACGTGCAAAACACGTGACTTTTTCAGGGGCAAATAGGACAATTTGCTCATAGTTGAATTCTTTAGGGTTTAATTGATTTTATTAATAAACATAAAATAAAAAATAAAACCTAACCTAACCTAACCCCCCCCCCTCAAATTCCCTCTCCCATCTCCCTCCCCCACCCTCTCTATCTCCCGTCTCCCTCCCCCCACCCTCTCTATCTCCGGCAGCTCTCTCCCTCTCCCAGCTCTCTCCCTCTCTCCTCCCCGACAGCTCTCTTCCTCCCTCTCGCCCTCTTCCTCTCTCCTCCCTCTCCC
>JAOTQG010189046.1:0-16608 GCA_025631175.1 Iris virginica | reverse complement strand
CGATCTTCAATAGCGGGATGGTTTGCGATAGCGGCCGGAGCGGCGCGAATCGTTGCTGGGATAGCGGCGGGAATCGCGGGAATCGCTGGGATCTGGTCGGAAATTGCTCGGATCTGGTCGGATCCGGTTGGTTCTCGTCGGAAATTGGTCGGATCTCGTCGAATCTGGTCGGAAATTGCTCGGATCTGGTCGGATCCGGTTGGATCTGGTCGGAAATTGGTCGGATCTGGTTGGTTCTCGTCGGAAATTGGTCGGATCTCGTCGAAAATTGCTCGGTTATGGTTGGGAATTGGCAAAGACGATAAAGGAAGGAGAGAGAGGGGGGAGGGGCGGAGGGAGGGAGGGTGAGCAGTTTACCTTGCGACTTGCGAGAGGAAAGGGGCGGCGCAGCAACTGAATTTAGGGCATTAGGCACTACTTAAAATGATAAGTTTAGCCAAATTCACACCTACACCCCCTCAACTCTTTAGCTTTAACAATTATGCAATGTTATGTTATGAATTTTCATTAATATTTGTCTTTTTTTAGTATATATATGTATATAGTATTAGACTATTAATTATATAAAATATATATAAAAAATCAAATAGCGGTCATCCCGCTATCCGCTATCCCGCTATCCCATTTTCGGGGTCGGCCGCTACGCGCCGCTATCCGGGATTGACTACTTTGATCCTACTAACTTAACCACTCTTCTAACACTCCCCCTCAAGCTGGAGCATAGATATTTATCAAGCCCAGCTTGTTACAAATATAATCTACCCTCACTCTAGCAAGACTCTTAGTAAAGAAATTAGCTAATTGTTCTCCCGAGCGCACATTAGACGTGGAGGAATTGAACTGAGATGAGGGAGTCAGCCTTGACACGGACCTGCTCCCCTCCCAGCTCTCTAAGTAAGGCCTATCCTGAATAGATTGCCTGCAACTCTGCTTCAAGAATTTGGCAGCCATAGATTCACACGTTCCTTCACCCATTCTCCTCTATTGTTCCTGATAACTCTTCCTATTTGAGCACATTCCTTCTCCTTGGATTTCCCATCAGCGTTGGGTTTCATATTGTGTGTAAGAGGGTGAGCGACCGAGCGATCAGTAGTGTTGTGTTGAGAAAATTAGGGACCATACTTTGCTTTGGGCTTGAAACGCCTGCTGGATTTCTGGGGCATAGGCCCGGATATTTTGAAATTGAATATGTAGGGGGTGAACACCCTCCATGTTTTTCTTGTTCTGGACTTTCCATATGTGCGATTTCCTATGTTTTGTGTAAGAATTTGGCTGGTGGTTTGAAGAAAATATGCAACTGTGAAAAACTAGTTGTTGTTTCTGGATCTGAAAACACACCTTCCCATTTTCCCCCAAGTTCTGTTTCTTATAGAAATATGTTAATTGTGTTTTTTCTTTTGGTTTATTATTGGGTTTAGGAAAATCTGCGATACATGGATTTGGCATCTTTGCTAAACAACCACATAGGGCAGGAGATATGGTACAATCTTCATTTTTGTCACGTTCTTTTGTTATTTTCCATTTCTAAATTTTTGTTTGTCTTCTAATATGTACTCTGTCAATAATTATTGAATTACTTTATTGTAGGTGATTGAATACACTGGTGAACTTGTTAGACCTCCTATTGCTGACAGAAGAGAGCACTTAATCTACAACTCATTAGTGGTGAGCATGGGTTACTTCCATCAGAATTTCAGTGCAAGACTTCAGCATGTTAAATACATACATATCAACATGTTCGAATTACTTCACCAATTTCGTATGGTTGCCTTTGGCTTGAATTATATCGCAGTGAATAATCAATATGCTACTCATGATGTCTAAAAATTTCTGTACCACTAAATCATTCCTTGAGCTGCATCTTCTTTTTCTAGTTTCTTTATTACACAATGTTTTGTCTTCGTTGGCTACATTAATGGATTGCATTTGCTCAGATATTGGTCACTTCAAGCGTGTCATATTGTGATTCATGGGAGAAGAGCACTGACGATATTCTTGTTAAAGTTTAGAGAACATTAGAACTGTAAATGATATGTTGGGGTTCTTGAAGACCTGATCAATAGTTCTAGAAAATCCAATATTATAATGAAATTCAGGCGACTCAAAAGTCAAAACCTACACATCGCAGCAGCAATAGATACAATAGCAATTAGATGGGTAACAAGCTAGATTTGCATGACGATGTGCTTACGCGGATGATTTGCTTGTTTCTTATTTCATATATATTGGTTAGATTCACTCGGTAAACATGTTTTGCTGGATATGCTGTAGACATTGTTTTGTCAAGATCAAATCACTAAACTCTTCTATGGACGCCAGTCAACACACTGAAATGGAGTGAATACTTTTGCATCATATAGTTAGTTTGTTTCACTGAAATGCTGTCTGCTTCTTTATGAAAATTTGACTTCATGCACTGTGCGTAAAGTGTGCACAATATAGATGATTACAGTAGATACTCGTGCTTGTGATAAATATTCTTGTTGGATCATTCACCTACGCTTTTCCTAAGAAAATCACCCGGGGAATCTCCTCCACTACGTTGAATTCCACTGACAATTTATTTTGACTCCGGCAGTTTTACTGGGAAAATGAAGTTCGAATGATTCAATCACATTGCTTCCTATTCGTATCGGTTGCCCTGCTAATTTTATTTGAATGTCCTTGTGGTTTCTGAATTTTTATATACTATTTAGACCAGAGAATGCTGTTATACATCTTTAGCATTCGAGTTTCATAGTTAGTGAATTGAGGGATGGATTAATGAAGGCCAAAATTTTCTTCTGAAGCTTGTTTTGATATATTTCTGCATGCAGGGTGCTGGGACTTATATGTTCAGGATCGACGATGAACGTGTCATTGATGCCACGAGGGCAGGAAGCATTGCACATTTGATAAATCATTCATGTGAAGTATGTGATATCTCCTGCTGACTTTCTTGTTAATTAAACATTCTTTTTCTTTTTTGGAAAAAAATATTGATTTAGGTAGAGGGTTAATTTCCCTTGTCGTCCAAGTATGTAGTTGTACTTCTTATGATTAACTTCACAATTCAGACCCTCAAATATCAATATGGTTAAATATGTTAGCAGAAGGTCTTGCATATGGATGTTCTTGTGCTACTTTAACCAAATTTGTCATAGGTATTCAGTGGTATTTCATCCTCAAATTTTCACCACTTTTCTTCTGCTTTCTGCAGCCAAATTGCTATTCAAGAGTTATCAGTGTCAATGGTGACGAGCACATAATCATTTTTGCAAAAAGAGATATTAAACAATGGGAAGAGCTGACATATGATTACAGGTATACATCTAGGTCATAACTGGCATCTTTATTTCACGTCTCTGTATTCTGACTCTATTGTCTTCATATCGCAGATTCTTTTCAATAGATGAACAACTTCCTTGTTACTGTGGTTTCTCAAGATGCCGGGGTGTAGTTAATGATGTAGAAGCCGAGGAGCAAGTGGCAAAGGTGTATGCACCGCGCAGCGAACTGATAGATTGGAAAGGAGAGTGAAAGAGGTTAGAATTTTTAATAATTGCTTGGCAGTACTTCCTTCTGCAAGTATTTTGGTAGTTCTAATTATTATACAAGAAAGCTTTTATTTGTTTGAAGATGGATTAGATACCTGTTGCTGAAGGAAATTCCTTTATTCAGTTTCATTTCATCTTTCTTGCATTTCTAAATGAGAACGTAGACTTCTAAAACTAATTATCTTCCTATAATAAATTTATAATGCACATACCCAAGTTTTCATGCCAAGTGGCCAAATGTTTGGATGATTTCTTGAAATTAAAAGATCATTACAAGATTCAGAAAATTGACCCGTGGCCAAGTACGAGGAATGTAAACTTTGTTTTGGTTACAATAGTGTGAGCCGCTCAGTAGTTTGATTGTATGACGATTTTCTGTATTGCTAGAAGTTTTTATGTTTTTCTTGTATCAATGATGGTGTACGATTTTATGTCACCAGTAAGCTAGCGTTGGGGAGGTCCAATCATACAAAGGCCATAGATTCTCGCAATGAGCTGAATCCAGTCTAGATGTTGTAATATTGGTGACTCTTTTAACTTTGGAAGTTTTTGAGTGTGAAGAGTTGGGGGAATAGGAATATAATTTAGATGAAGATAATGAACATTAAAGCTAGAAATGCAGAAGTAAAGAAGAAAAGGAAAAAGAAAATTCTTTAAGCAGTGGCAGGGTAAGAATATAAATGTTTATTCAGTATCCAGTAGGCATTATTTGAACATCCTATCCAACTACACCGTGTCGGTTGAAAGGGTAATGAAGTTTTCTTCAAGGAGATGAATGGATACAACAGGCAGTAGTGCTTGAGGTAAAAAACCTTAGAAGAACTTCCAATGAGCATTGAGCAGAGTCCTAATGAAGAATTAAAGTGAAAACAAATAACAAGAAGCTGCAATGTTGCCCTCAAAAAATCCAAATCCACAGAAATAGAAGTGAAGCAAAAGGAAACAAATTGTTACCAGATAATAGCAATGGAATATCTGAAGGCATAAACAATAAATTTCCTTACCAGTTATCTCATCCTAGGTGGCACAATCAGCTATGCCGCTGACCAGCTCGGTGTTCGAATGTAATTTCGGTCGTCAGGAGTTTCTCAAAGAAACTTAGGAAAACTTCTGGGAGATTTAGCTGAACATACGACAGCTCTTTACGAAGCGTGGGCGATTCTGCTTGTGCATTGTCCCACTCTTGACACATGGTGCTACACTTGAATTGTATCTTTCTGCGTACAGCAAATTGACATTTCGTTCATGCAATACTGCTACATAGAAAACTTGTTAATCACTATATGGAACCAATCCCCCAGTCGTAGCTTGATTTTGCTTGTACCTTTATAACGTCGCAGTGGCTTCTATATTTGAGAACTAATATACCTCAAAAGGTGATTAGAAAAACTTTTGTTTCGCAACTTGAAGAATCAAACTGAAGTATGAGATTATGTTACTTTGATGGACCAAAGACATCCAGACAAGGGCAATTTTTTTGTAGAATTACATAGAACCTGAAGGCTTGCAAGGAAGTGGACATTTAAAATCCCAAAGACCAAGTCGATTATCCTTTTTTTGAGGAGAGATGGCATGAATTAAGTATATTAACCAGTGAATCAACTATTTATGTTCTTCTAATAGTTACTACCTGCCTCTCAAAATGAGTGTCACAAATGGTTCATAATCGTGAATAAATTGACTCATTTTGGGACAGAGAGGATATTTCAAAGAAGTAGGCTAGTAGCTGCATTGAGATTCTGACTCGGTTAAAATCAGAAGTCTATAAGGGCTTCTTGGAGACGACGTTTTGAGAATTCAGGCCTCGTATTAAGTACTCATTCTTTGCAATGCAAACAAATACATCTATAGGTGAGAATCATGAACACTGATGAATTTTTAGTGTTTCCAAATCCTTAAAGCAGCCCTTTGTAAAAGACATCAAATAATCAAAGAAATGGTTCTCCACTCCTTAATTATACACAGTGTGTCCACTGTCCATTATTATTGCACTGGAAAATCCGTGTCAGAAAACAATTTAATTAAATACTTTTAAATAATATTACATTCATGTAGAAAAATGCTACTATTATTAAAAAAATAATAAATTAAAAGTTAACTTTAGTTATAAAATTAGTTAACTAAAATCATTTAAAAGATACACACTCTTCACACCTCTCTCACCCATACACAACACCCAACCCCACTCACACTCTTCACACCTTCTCTCTCACCCAACACAATCCCACACACACTCTTCTGCCTTTAGATGAAAAATAACTCGGATCAAGAGATAGAATTTAGTATTCATTGGGTCAAATTCAACGAATAGTAAATGGTACCTTAACTAATAATATAGATTGTCAAAGAGCCATTTCCAGAACTTTCAACTTGCGCACTTCTAGAGAGCAATAGCTGCATGAGTAAAAATGTTTTCATCACAATTAGTACCACTAAACTCCCTATGAGCTATCCAACTCTATTTTCAATGTTGATCTAGGGATCTGCAACATTCTGATTATATGATATGCCAAACGTGAGGAAGGAAAACGAAAGAATGAATTCTACTTGGTATCTGAATAACATGGACTTTTATTTTACTCGCCATACTCATGTCAGACATGATTCATGGCGTGGCATCTGTGCCAGATTCTTCATGGTCATAGGTCATGTCCAACTCTATTTTCAATGTTGATCAAGGGATCTGCAACATTCTGATGATATGATATGCCAAACCTGAGGAAGGAAAACGAAAGAATCAGTTCGTTCTACTTGGTATCTGCGTAACATGGACTTCTTGTTTTGCTCGCCATAGTCATGTCAGACATGATTCATGGCGTGGCATCTGTGCCGGAGTCTTCATGATCATAGGTCACATCCAAGTACCTGCACCCTAGTTTGGGATCAATTGAAGCCGAGTCCAAATGTCCTCTAGTTCATTGTTTTCCCAGATCCAACTCCTGAACATGTGCTAGCAGTTGTCAGTTGTCACCCACATCTGAGTTTGCTTAATATAGCTTGCTACATGTTGTCACTGCCTGCTTTGAACTGGTACACTAAAACTGTTATTCTATTGAGTAATACCTGAATTTGTTAAGGGTTCATAGCGAGTCCTTCAATGGAATTTACTTCGCTTGGTGAACGCTCACGTGGTTTTAATTATTTTCGCAGCAGTGCCTTTGACAAAAAAAAAAGGACCAATTTCTGTGCCTGAATATAACACTTTCAGTTTTATCCACATTAGCATCTGCACTTGATCTATCTAGACGAATATATTCTCCTCCTTTTTCTGTTTTTGGGGATAGACAAAACTAATTTTATAAGCAGATATAGTACTCTACACACTCCAAAATCAAAACCCCAAACTATCTGGGAAAATGACACCCTAGCTGAAAAACTGCAAACACCTACCAAACATCCATGAGGAGACAAGGGACACCTCAACGGATCACAGAAAATTCCTCTGAACTACGTACTTTAAGGTGAACACACAAGCCAAATATGAACTTAACAGGATGAAAAGTAGCTCTTTCTACATAGCTACTGAAAGCCCCACCATCAGACTCGATTCCGGGAAAAACTCTACACTGGGCCACAAGAATAACCTTAACTCGTTGCGTTATCACTTCCATCAAGTTTTTCAAAAAAAAAAAATTCCTGTTCAACTTTTGTTACTATTCTCATGTTCGACGTAGTGGTTTTTGACTGTTATGTTGACTAAACTCGATATAATAAGACCTGAAACTCTGTAAAGACTAACCTTAACTAGTTGCATAACTCTAATGGTCCTGCGATCCAAAAAGTTTAAACAGTCGCTGTTCCTTCGCATCGGTCTAACACAATGTGTCTCCTGTTTTGAGTTGGCTTCTGCATGTTTGCTTTCTTTATTGTTTTTTGCATCCGGGTTCTCCTCACCCCCCCCCCCCCTCCCCACACATATTTTTTCGTGATGAAAAAAATGTCATACTTCATATTCAATTTTGTAAAGAACCAGCATTCCTATGCTCTTGGTACTAATGACTTGCTGCATTGCATCTTATGCAGAAGTTCCACATTGGTGGTCTATGTAATCTCAGATTCTCAGGCCGGAAACAGGCGTAACAGTCAGGATCACTTTATCAGCGTTGAATGTTGCAACAGTTTCTGGACTTGGTATCAAGGCATCAAAAGAAGGGATTTTCCTTCCATTTTTTTAGTTCTTGTCATGAGTATGAAGCCCATTGGATGTTTGTATGTTCTAATTAACGGTAGGTCATTTCAGACAGCTGCTTTCTCCTCAATCTGTTCTGATGAATTATTTAGTGATAGCCATTTGATCACAATTTTATGTAAAAGAAAAACTGTAAATGAAACAACAGCCCTGTATTTAATATGAATTAACAGTGGCACATATTAGGGGCAGTCTGGAAACTGGCCAGGCCAGTTCATACCAAACAGTTGTCAGTGATATTTGGAGATAAGTTGCTCAATAACCAGTTTCCTTAAAGTATACAGTTTGTCTATTTCTGACTACAAACTTGTTCTCATTTTGCCTCCTCACAAACAATAATTCTACTGCATTTTGGAGACTTTTGAAAATATATCTGAAAGAGTTTGGTCACTTTCAAATTGTAAGATTCAGCTATTGGTCAACTTCTCATTATATCCAAACTAATGGAATATTTGGACAAGGTAAAGCAATAGTTGACCAATTGCTGATTCTTACAATTTGAAAGTAATATTACTTAAATATCAAATTAACAAGTAAAAAGTGTATCAAGGTAAACAAATATTTCAAAATTATGCATTTAAGAAGAAATCTTCATTGGTAAACTTGTCTTATGGCCTCATTAAATAAGGTGTAATCTACATCCATGATTGGCCCTTTAAGTTTATTGTGAACTGTAGCTTCATTGAAATTCCGCTTCTTGATAGATGTTTTGTGGAGCTTTCTACCAAGAGTTCGGATCCTCTATCCCACTATGTGTCTTACTTTGTGTATCACTACTTACATAGTGGTGGGTCCTATTATTATTAGGTCCCACCACAATGTGAGTAAAAACAACCTCGTTTGGACAAATTACAGGGCACTCATTATGGTTGAACCCATACAATGTGGGTCAAATACATCCGCATCCTTACTTTAACGTTTAGATAGGGTTAGAATGTAGGAAAGAAAAAAAAAGAATTAAAAATTATCCTTTGTTATTTTGAGAAATTTCATAGATGATATGTTTAGTGGTGTATACTGTAGTTTCGATTTTGACTACCTTACCGTTCTACACTCTACTCGGTAGAAAAATTAAATGTCGATTTTGATTTTTTTTTTTTTTTTTTTTTTGTTATTTACTCAACAGCTCGAGGATATTTCTCGTTGAGCAATGAGGGAATCCTTACTTTAACGTTTAGATAGAGTTGGAATGCGGGAAAGAAAAAAAAAGGAGAAGAGGAAGTTACAAAAATTTTCGTACAAAAAAATATCTGGGATGCTAAATGTCACCTTTACATTTCTCGCTACCGCCTCATTAACACCGAAAATAACCCTCCAACAAAAAATCCCAAATATTTCTCTATACTGTTGCTGCTGTTGGGATTGGATCTGGGAGAACATTCGAGGCTCCTTTTATGGTTGAAATCATTTTTCAATATTAATTGTATTTTCATCAAGACAATATATGCAGTCGCAATCCTTGACTAGTCTTGTAAAATGAAAAAGAAAAGGTAGCACACATTTAGGAATTTTTGTGAAGGTTTTATACCCATACTTTTATATGGGTACAATCCTGCAAATCTTCAATTGCTTAAATGGGTAGTAATATGATTTGCATGTTTTCCATTACCTCCTTGATGATCGATTTAAAAATCAAAATTTTTGTGGTTTCTAGATAAACCTAAAATAAACGCGATAACTATAGATTGACTTTATGGTTAGTAGCTATTTTGCTTACCAAACAAAAGCATAAAGGATCCATCTGAGCGACAATTTGAAACCTTTGAATCAGGGGAAGCAATAGCAAATCCAAAGAAGAAGTATTGTGATTGTGAATTAGGTCGTACTTTATTGATCAACATAACAATGTTTAAATACTTGATAGAAGGGTATAATAGTAAATACAACTAACTAATATAACTCCTATACGCCCCCGTAAGATGGACGGCGAGAATCAAGTCCAATCTTAGTTCGTAAAGATAGAAACTGCACCCTAAACAACGGCTTGGTCAGAGCATCAGCCAGCTGATCAGCCGAAGAAATATCCAAATGATCAAATTGTATATGATAAGTGCAAATAATTCATGTAAAGCAATCAATCAATAATTGAGCAGTTGTAAGAGATAAGCATGCAAGAACATTATTTCTAGAGTTTAGCCCTTTTAAGATTTTCCTAGCAGAGTCGCCACTGTGAGAATTCTTGTTCTCGCGCCCAAGGATTTTAAGATTTTGGTTTGGGAATTTGATTGTTTATTTTCCTTGGATGAACATAAGTCATCGGGCATGTGCGATGAGAACTTTGGTACAATGCGTGTTTCTCTTTAGTGACCACTCAACTTGTTTGAAAAATTAAGAGTCGCCACCTCCATTTTATGTTTAAAACTTCGGAAGCACAAGCCTTTTAAATGTAAGAGATTGTAGGTCCGGGGCTAGGTTACGAATTGGGAAGGGGTTAGACACCCAATTTGACCTTTCGATCTCTTAATAATGTTCTAGCGTGCATGTCTCCTATTGGTTGGTTGGTTGCTTTACATGTGATTCAAGAATGATGCAAAAAGAGGTGAGTATGGTCTCATCATCATTTATTTAATTACACATTAATCATGTAAGAAGAAAGAATACACATTTTAATCATGTGAATGAAAAGAACGAATGTACACTTTAGTCATGTATTTTGAGAAAAATATCTACACTTTTAATTATGTAAATAAAAGTTTAGCTAGGTAAATGAAAAGAAAATATTCACACTTTAATCATGTAAATAAAATGTTTGTGCTTTTAGGTAGCTTAGGAGTAATACTCATTTTTTTTTTGTCATCCTTCAAGTATTATTATCCAAGTGATGGAAGGACTTTGGAAGTGATACTATCATTTATTGGATATTTTGGAAGTACAAGGATGCTTGAAAATTTAATAGATTCAAGAAAGTGTGTTTTTTTGGAATTTAAAGAAATGGCCATTAGCAATAGATTAGGAATGACTCTTAGTGTATTCATCTTTTGAAGACTCCGAGAAAAGACGTAAATCTTTGTGAGATTCATGAACACATGCACTCCTTCATCTCTAGATCTTTTAATGATTACTTAGAAGAAAAAAAGATGAAGAAAGAAGATTTAATTTTAACCCAAAGATGGAAAATTAATCTCACACTTTGAGGATCACAGTTTGTATGTACAAAAAATTGAAAGACTTGTATTTAATTCATAGATGGGATTTTAAACCCACACTTTGAAGACTCATTTGTATAATGTACATAAATATACATATATGTAATAATATTATAACTCAACTCAAGGAGTGACATTTATAATCCCGCTCATTAAGGACAACACATTATGTGCATAATATATATAGTATATACATATATATATATCAGCATTGTAAAGAAATGTAAAGACATTATCAACTCACAAAGTGTGAGATTTGTAATCCACACTTTGGAGGACTACACATTATGTGCTAATAATATATAAATCAACTCACAAGTAATGAGATTTGTAATCCACACTTTTAGGACTACACATTGTGTGCTCTATATATAATATATACATATATAGAAATAAAAGATTTAGATCAACTCACAAGAAGGAGATTTGTAATTTCAAACTTGGAGGACTACACATTATGTGCTATAATATATATAGTATATATATAAGCATTAAAGGGAGACTTAGCTTCAAGAATAAATGCATATCATATGGAGAATGTGCACTTATTATCCACTTGGTTTATCACCAAGTGGAATTTCAAGTTATTTACATAGAAATAAAAGTGATGAAGAACTTGTACAAGGTTAAATGTAAGGAAGTAAACTCACATACTCCCAATGGATTTGGACAAATTGTTTATGAATGGTGAACACTCCTTAGTTTAGGTGGGTGGAGTTAAAGATGAAAGAAGGAAGTAAATAAGCTCAACTTAATAAACTCTCTTTAGTGCCTTCTAACTTTTAATACTCTTTTGGATGATGTTTGTGTTTATGGGTGGTTGAGAACTCTTGAGTTCTAGGTGATGATCTTTAATCGAGGAGAGAGATTAGATGATTGATGAGAGAGAGTGGACTTTAAGTGATCAAGAGATTTAAAGGTGGTTCAAAAGTTTTTTAAGGCTTTCCAAAAATGGTTGAATGGTGTAAATGAAGGGGTATTTATAGTTGGAGTGGAGTATTCAGCCTTCCTGGAGGTCCAAAATGTCCGAAGTACCTCTGGGAGGTAGTATGAGATTTACCCTTTTGCTCCTTTTGAAAAAGGCCAAAATCCCAGGAACAGCTCTTTGGGGCCGGACCGGCCCAGATGGAGCTGGACTGGCTCCCATGAGCAATTATGGGATTTTGGTCTTTTTCTAGGCCAAAAGGTGATATAACCTATTGTCCAATGTGCCTAAGTGTTAAATGATTACATCCATAATTGCACATTGCTTAATAAAGTTGTTTTACTTTTCCTCCCATTTTTGGCATGACTTGTCTCCTACTTGAGAGCTTGATAGGATGATCATTTTTGTGAGAGAAAGTCTTCTCTTTTTATATTTTCTCCTCTTCATCCTACGAAATAAATTGTTACACCACATTAGTCATGTATAAGTGAAATATTTGAGCATGTATATTTATTTAATGCTAGTAACATAATTATTAACTTTACTTAGACTTCTTTTATTTATTAAAATCTCTAGTAAAATATTTTATTTACTAGAGTAAAAATTGGAGCGTCTACAATAATGAATTTTAAAGTTGAATATTGTAACAGATTCAGAAGTTCGTTTCAAAGTTTGTAAGAGTTTGTCAGTAACAGTGTGTGCTCAGACTGCAGCTTGACCCGCTCTTTTATTGGGATTTGTGATTTTTTACTATTCATTCAATTGTTCATCCAAGCTAATTTATAGTATATATAATATAATAGGATAGACCATTCCCGCCAGGTGCCGCCCTGGTTCTTTTAAAAAAAATAATAATAGGATAGACCAAAAGTGACATTTGGGAATCCCAAAAGTTTTATATATGATCTGTGAGAACCATCGTTCTCGCGCCCTCACGGATTAAATTTTTATTGGATTTAATGGGGTTTCGAGGGATGAAACGTGTCATCGGGCGTGGTGTGATGAGAATTTTTGGTACGTTGGGTTTCTCTTAGTAACTACTCAAAATTACGAATTCAAAAGGTCTTAGGCATCCAATTCTTCCTTTCGATGTCTAATAATGTTCTAGCATGCATGTCTCTTAATGGTTGGTCAGTTAGTTGGTCAAGGTTCAAGAAAGTTCCAAGGTGAGCATGATCTCTCCATCGTTTATTGAATTTTAAAGCATTTAAATAAGTTAGAGTGTACATTTGGATATGCAAAGAATATAAACAAATATTATACGTACAAAAAAGGTTGGATGTGTTCTTTTCATAGCTTTGAAGGATTCAAGGAAAACACTCCTCTTATCATTAATAAAGTGACATGGAAATCATGAGAAAACATGGAAATGATACTGTCATTAGTGGATATTTTAAATGTAGCACAAGAATGCTTGAAAAATTATTATTAAAAGAAATTAATAATGATAAACAAGCATGTAAGTAGAGAGAGATGGCCATAATCACTAGATCGGGCATTACACTTATGTGTTCATCTTGTAAAACTCCAAAATGAGAGGAACTTGATGAGATCCCAAGAACACATGCACTCCTTCACTTCTAGATCCTTTTGTGACCATTTTGAAAGGGGTAAAGAAAGAAAGACTTTAATAAAATCCAAAGATGTGATCTTTCTCCCACACTTTGAGGGTCATATTTTATATGTACAAGAAATGTAATGACCTGAAAATAAATTCGAAGATGGGGCTTAAATCCCACAATTTGGATATCCACTTGTATATGTACAAGAAATCTAAAAGTACTTGAAATATATCTAAAGATGAGATTTTAATCCCACACTTTTGGAGATCACACTAGTATATGTACATTTCACAAGTATATGAAAAAAAAACAAGATAGAGATAGAGGAAGAACAACACATAAATTACTTAAATGAGATTAATACTCAAAAGTGACACATTAAGTGTAAAGAAAGAGTAGAGATACATAGTTCACCCACTTAGCTCGTTTCCAAGTGGGATCTACACTTATTTACATGAAGAAAAATGAGAGATTACAAAGTAAGAGAGGAAGGACTCACCTACTCCCAAGGTTTTTGATAATGGTGGAAGAGGAGGATGAACACCTTTTGGTAAGGGAGGGCTTATCTTTTCCTTGTATTCTCTTTTATGAGAAGAGGGGTTAGATCTAGAGATATTTTAAAGAAATGCATATGAAAGAAGAAAAGTAAGAAGCTCAAGATATTACGAACTATCCTACCAAACTTCTAATTCTTGCACTATTTGGATCTTTGAAGATCAAGAGTATTATGTATGTGTTTAGTGGTTGATGTTTAAAGAGGACAAATGAGATGAAGGGGAAAGATGTGTACATGAGTGGAGCAAATGCAAGTGTTCTTGCCTAGAGAATTTCTCAAATGTGGAGCGTAAGAGTGAGGCATTTTTTAAGGTGTTAATGAGATGAAATCAAGTGGTTGGATGGTGTAAATTAAATAAGGGGGGTATTTTTAGATGTGTAAGTGTCTAGCCCCCTTGATTCCTACAAAATGTCCAAACTATCCTTGGGAATAATACGGAGGATTACCTTTTTCCCATGAGAAAGGGCAAAAAATCATGCAGCAGCTCAACTGTACCATTACGATACATTGTGTACGCGTCCGATACATTTGTCACTGTTCCTAGATATAGGACTTTAACCAAGGGAAAATGGGTTCATGCTATTGTCAATTCTCTCTAAGGCTGATTTTACTACATTTTTTTTTACATTGCTTGGACATCTTCTCTACTACATCTCCCATTTTTGGGAGGCCTTGTCTCTCACTAGCAAGCATGGATAAAGGGATCTTTTCATCCTTTGTTGGTAGTAAAGTCTTCCCATTTTGTCTTCATCCTTGCTTTATCCTACACAAAAAATTTACAAATGTTAATAATATGTTCAAATACACCATGTCATGTTCGATTTGTTTCTAGTAATATTTGTAATACGTTAGATAGATTAAATTACACTAGGAACATAAACTTAAAATTTATTGGACAAGGTTCTAAAAATGGAGTGTCTACAAATTTTCATAACAATTTTAGTTGTTTGTGCTTGATTTTGGCATAAATTAAGGGTTTTTATCATTGTAGTCCCACATGATTTCGCGGGGGTTCAAAACAGGCGTCAATGTACCAAAAGTTTAAATTTTGGCCCCGACGTTTCAATTTTATTTCATTTAGGGGTTTAAATGTTGGTTTCGTTAGAAAACAAATGGAAATGGACTCACATGCTTATACATGAGTTTTTTAGTGGTTGAAGGTCATTTTGCCCCCAAATAAAGTTTAGGGTTTAAAATGAAATTTTTTAAATTAAATAGAAAAGAAAAAAAAAACTAACAACCCCACCCCTCTTCTCTCCCCCTCCCCCTCCCCCTCCCGCTCCCATGTCTCTTTCTCTCTATTGCTCCCACTCTATCTCTCTCTTCGATCGTCTCCGACGATCTGCAAATCCTTCGCGTCGACTAGCACCCTCTCCAACCCGTCGCTCACTTTCTTCTCCCCTTAACCTACCACCCTCTCCAACCGTCCATCCTCCATTAACCTCGGCACCCTCCCTTTCCCCATCTCCATAACCCATAAACAAACTGCCACCTCCTCACTCCCCCAAAAACCTCCATTGTCGTTCTACTTTCCACTCTATCATAAACTTCCATAGCCACACACCTCTACCCAAGAATAATCAACCGAACCCCCACCTGCCATCTTCATGGGTGCGAAGGGATGGTGGTGCAATGGGGTTGAAGTGGTTGTGGTGCAGTAGGGGTGAAGTGGTAGTTATAATTAAGGTAAACATTAATTAAGGTAAAAGTTAATTAACGAAAAAATTATGGGTGGTATAAATAAGTAAATATTAATTAAAATAAAAGTTTATTAAGGTAAAAAATTATAATAATTAAATTAAGGTAAGAATTAATTAAAATAACAATTTTAATTTAATATTAATTATCTTTAATTTATGTCATTATAATTAGAAATGAATTTAAAAATTTTAAATTGGGAAAAAACTTAAGAATTATTTTAAAAAGAATTTTAATTTAGACCCTAAACTTTATCTGGGGAAAAAATACCGGAAAGACCCAAGAAAAATTCACGTGTTTTGTACGTGAGTGCAATTTCATTAGGTTTCTAACAAAATCGTTCAAAAAACCCCTAATTGAACTTTATCTTTTTTATTTTGAAAGGTCATAAGACTACCATTTTTTTTTATAAATGGTAATTTCGTTACATTTTGACATTAGTAGGGCGTTTTACATATTCTGAGGGGTAAAATGGTTTATAACTCTAAAATTATAATTTTAAAGCTGGAGGGTGCATTGTAATGTTTTAATGTAACGAAATGACGATTTATTAAAAAAAAATGATAGTCTCATTACCTTTCAAAAAAAAAAAAATTTAATGACAAAATATAAAAAAAATGGTATAATTTAATCATTTTTGGTGCACTTTTGTCTAAAATTAACTATGATTTAATTCAGGCCAAAAATTAGGAATATATGCCTTATATATTACATATTCAAAAGTTATGGAGTCCAAGTGTAGACTTATCCAGGTTTCATGTATGGTAAAGCTATGTGAACAAAGAAGAAGTTGTAGATGCAATAAATTATGATTTCCATTTTAAGTTTTTGAGAGATGTCACGAGAGACAAAGACCACAAAGGAAATAAATGCTTGTGAGTAGAGAAGATTCTTTAAGAAGAGTTTGTGTTGTAGGAATGAAAAACAAGAAAATAGAAAATGAAGTTGATGCTCTTTGAGTTCGTTTGTCTTAGATCTAGAGAGAGAGAGACACAC
>JAOTQG010188935.1:0-13185 GCA_025631175.1 Iris virginica | reverse complement strand
CAGGGTTTATCCAATACCATATGCTTAAATGTGCTCTCATAATGATCAGGTGTATATAAGAGTTTTCGACATAGTAAATTATGTTCTCCAGCCCAACCCCATCCTCACAGCACAAAACACAATTGACTTTCCCTCAGTTTCCTTGCTTCTCCAAAACCACTAGCAAGTATAGGTTATCAAAGGCGGAAGGCAGCAGAGGGTTGCCCAGGGCATCAGCGTAAGCCACAAGGCAGGTAAACCCCGAGTGAAGAAACCCAAAAATAGCTAAACAAAAATATATTTTATCATATGTTCACCTAGTTTAGGATTTGAGAACAAAATCTTGAAGGAAAATGTAACATATTATATAAATACATTTTAACATTGATCAGAATCAAACACGTCAATGAGTGGATGAAGCGACATGTACTAATACAGCAGCACTGTACATAAGGTTCATCAACAAATACCAGTTTCTTAGTCGAGCAAACATAAGAAATAACCATCTTTTTCTCTTTCTCTCCCACAATACTCTTTGTATTGCTACTTTATGTATGCGGGCTATCTTCCCAGTATGTCTCCACAATGGTATAATCTTTACCAAAAAAAATTGGCTTCTTATGCGCGAGGCGAGAATAGAGAGAAAAGAGAAAAAACAGGAAAATGCTGTAGCAGCAACAAACTAAGGAGTTAAAATTCTTTTTGGCACTTCAAAACCAAGTGGTCTTGAACAAACTAAGAGACAGGGATTGAATTATAGCATACCTTTGCTCTTCCTGCGTTGGAAATCTACCATTTTTCCTTGTACTGCAACTGCTGCCTCACGAGCCTGCTTTCAAAATGTGAGGTCAAAACCACTTATACAGTCCTCCACTCCATGAATACTTTATGTTTATTGTATGCTTTGTCCAAATTGTGTATTGCAACTTTAAAATAAAAGCGATACGAAAAGTGATATGAATACTCTTCTGGAGAAGAGCATCTAATTGCAGAAAAGCTCTTTTTGGAGGTTTTTGGTTGGTTTCGTGATGACGAGACAAAGCAAGACAGAGTGACGAGACAAAGCGAGAGAGAGAGAGAGAAATCAAGAGCGAGAATGACAAACATGTGATGGTGATTTTTTATTTATTTATTTTTTTTTTTTTGACATGGCTTTAAAAGTTTGAAGGAGATAGAGAAAATTGGTGGGACCAAAGAGAGGGCAAAATGTTCTCCAAAACACATGGCTGTCCTAGCAGAACCTTACTGTTCCTTTTTGCTACAGGGAAGGTGGCAATGCTTTCATTTCAATTCAAATAGTGGCAACTAATAACACAGGACTAATGTATTCAGTGAAGTGAAGATCACAAATGGATCAGGAAATAAACACAAGGTTGCAGATAGCATAAAAAATAAAAATAAACCTTGTACTCATCGATGGCGCCTTGAGCAAATGTAATATCAAGGTCCTTCTCCCTACAACATCAACTGCCGATATCAGCTTTCAAGCTTTACTTGCATAAAATATTTCCAACTTAACCAACAATCATACAGGATGAAAGCACATGAATTTTGATATTTGGTTATAAGAAAGCACATAAACAAGAAGAACGACTTTTTCGAAATTAGACAACCCTTCTAGAACCCACGACCTAATACTATATTTTAAAGTTCTAGCTTGAAAATGAGTGTTATATTATGCTCACATCAATAAAAGAAAATGCATACAGGAGTGCACTTAAAAAATATTTAAACCCAGCTAAGAATATCAGGAAACTGATGCATTCCTCTTTACCATGTAGCTTCTGCATAAGACAATCCCTGCCACTTCACTAAATACTCTGGAACCACAACACCAGAACCTTCATTGCTGATTCTATCGGCAATTATTCTCTCAACCTATGCAAATTAAATCAACATTGAATATCCCCAGATTAATAGGACAGAGATGGGAAAGAGAAGACCCCGGGATATAGAGTGGAATAAGAACCAAACCTGACAATTTTGTTTAATAAGATCCAGATCCATCTCCTTGCTCACGTCATGGACCTCAATCTGATACAAATAGATTCAAGAACGAAAAAAAAACTAACAGTTAAAAATAAGTTAAATTGTTGTACAGTAAACTGGCAACTCCCTCTTATGTGTAAAAGATGATAATTATAATATGTTTCCAAGTTAGAACTTCGTATTTCCACTGAAATATAACCTCTAACTGAATGTTGAAATTATGACATGGACCCACGTGGTAAATAACAAGCTAGATGCTAATTAAAAGGAAGCTTTTAACTTCCACAGCCTACACAGGTCAAGGTGTCAAAAAGTATATTTTGGAGGGCAAGTAACTCTATAGTTTGTGTGAAATGACAAGGCAGCATGAGGCCCCTTGCATATTTTGAAAAGACAGAGTACCTTCCGTAAGGGGTTTTATGACCAAGCTGGCAGAAATTTCAGTTAAACATGAAGAATCTACTAAATTGAAAATACAGCTTGACAACACTATCATATATTCATTAATTTCAAGTTCCCAGCCTTTGTCCTTGCAGCAATAATAAGTGGACAACTAAGAGTAGAAGTTCAGTATATTTACACCCATGCAAGAATCTTCTCATATGAAAACACAGCTTGACATCATTATCATATCTTCATTAATTTCAAGTTTCCAGCCTTTATCCTTTCAGCAACAATGCGTGGACAACTTAGAACAGAAGTTCAGTATGTTTCGTACACGATCCAAAGTGTAAAACCACTAGAAAATGAGCATGTGGGTACGATGAATAGCACATGTGTTGTATAGCACTGGTTTATATAATGGAAAACCTTACTGCACATGGAGCTACTAGTCAGGTACTTTGCTTAAGAGCGGCACAGAGTGGTCATTTCTTAACTGTGGTAACCGACATGGACTCTGCGGCTGTTTAATCATGTCATTGACTCGTCATGTCCAACTATGCACTTACTGAAGGAGGGGGAGTTAATATGATGACATGATGGTTATACATGTAAAATTACCCTAATGCTTCAACTTTAACTGACATAAATTTTTAGTTCTCTCTTGCGTAAGATCAAAAAAAGAGTTTTCCAAGGGTTTTGAGTTTGTCACGAATTATCTCATTGGTCCTACAAACTCTCTCTATCTCTTTCTTACTTTTGCTTTAATCATTACAAAATCAAAACCAAAAAATCTACTTCTCAATCAAAGCCTTGATAATTTTACAGAACAAAGAACTCTGTGATATAAGAATATAAAATACATTACCTCCTCACGGGAAACGGTCTTCCTGTATCTCACATCCTCGATCACCCTTTTGGTGTAATTAATAACCTTCTTAAAACCACTCAGCTGCAAATCACCAGAAAGCGAAGCTGTGAAGAGCATCCAACTAACAGATGAAAAATGAGTGGAAGTTTGTAAATGAAGGCTACGAAGCCTCGAAGAACATAATTATTGCCGAAAACTACTGACAAACACCAGGAGATCATTCAAATTTAAGCATAAGCCCAAGAACTTACATTTTGTAGCTCAGAAAATGACTTCCACTGACAGTGCAAATGTGATTGGCCTTTCCATTTGATATAAAATTCCACCTCATTCCAGTCTGGCTCTGAATCAAATAAGTGGGCTAATAAATGAGGCTCAGTTGATTTGTTGCTCCTTGCAGCTTCTTCAGCCATGCCCTTTGGCTGATGCCACAGCACCTTTTCGATTGAGTCAGCATCTTCCTCTTCAGCCTCCTCCTTCAAGGAAATAAGAAAATGGTAAAACGTGCAAAAGAGCAAATAATCACACTAGTAATGCTCCTGGATGGAAGTCCGAAAAAACTTATGATTCAAATTCATATGCACATATCACAATACAGGATTGGCTGGTAGCAGGATATATTATAATTTGACAAAATTCCTAACTTGAGATAAACAAGTATATTTAGAAAAGAAAAGAAAATGGAAGAAAATCAACAGAAAAAGAAGTTAGCAAGAAAGGGATGCATATAGCTTCTTAAGTACAAATAGATTTGTGATTGAAAGAAAAATAAATCATACTCACACTTATATAATCATCAGACCACTTATATTAATTTGAAACAGTTGGCTGCTTTAAAAAAAAGATGCAACAGGCCAAAACAAAATATGCTGAAACATCTCCTCATCATTATTTCCAGAAACAGACGAAAAACAATCCAATCATGTTACAGACTACATAGCTCCTCCACGAGCCAATATTTTGAAGCATTCATGATCACATGAAGCAATTCATGTAAACTTTTGGCACACAACTGTAGATTCATCAGATATACAAACTAAAACAGATAACCTCTGACAGGAAATCATGTAAATTTATTAGCTAAAATATGTAAATACCTTTTGACTCTTTTTCTTATTCCCTTCATCAACGTCTTCACTTCCATCACTTTCGACGTATGAAACTTTCCGCACTGACCGACTTGAAGCTCGAACCTCATTAACCTTTGTTGAACTAGACCTTCCACCATTGTAGTTGCGCAGATTTTTGCCTCTCCGTACACTTTTAAAGTCCTCGTCCGTATCATTTTCCGAGTCCTTTGCCGATGAATCTTCGTCTTCAAAAGGTGCTCTACCTCTTCCACGCCGATTGGAGGCTGCAGATGGTTTAAGTTCTCTTGTGGACTTTTTACTGCGCCCTCCCTTAACTCGATGCATACTTCTTGGTTTACTATAAAAAGCATCATCGTCATCCGAAACATCCACATCAACATCATCACTGTTATCATCTTCATCAATATCTACGCCCTCCCAGTCTTCATCCTGAATCTACAACAAAGATGCAGAAAATATAGTTTCTCAAGATGTACAACAATCCAACAAGGAACAATAAAACAGCATGCTCCTTCAGAGTTTAAATGTTCACTGGATACCAGTTTATGAGAACAAGAAGGGGTGTACACACAATAATTCTCAATTTTTTTATTTGAAAAACAAGACCATCCTTGCACCAGTAGCCTTGGGAAAAGGAGGAGAGAGACCACATGGTCAGAAACAAAAGGAGATCATCAACTTCGAGTGGTTTTAATACCAGAAAATAAGAAAGAGAGATCCTAAATCACAGATCGAGTTTGGTAAGCCTCCAAGGAAGATAGTTCACCGACATCATTTTCTTGAATTAGGAGCTAAAGGCAAGACTTGAGCCTTGTGTGAAAGATTGCAATCCACTGCTGATCTAAGCCTGGGAAGAAGAGTAGCTCCTCCTGTCAGCTCCAAAATGCTTGATCCTAAATTCTCCTCAAATTTGGGGTCAGAATCCCATAAAGTTCCGGGGGTATGATTGACAGCATCCATGATCCAACCATACCAGTATAGCTTAAGATCGCCCCGTCTCTCACTGCCTAAGATGCCTAGTAGTATCGCAGAGGATACTATGACCTGTGTCGGATTATGTGACTCCCCAGGAGAGAAGAATATCAATTAGGTTACAATACTCTAGGAAAAAGTTTCAGTATTGAGAACCTTGAACTCAAGAACATTCTCATTCCAAGTACATAGCCAAGGCAGTCAACTGTTTCCATTCCCAACTTCTTTTGCTACTCACCAAGTCATAAAAGACTATGGTGCTAACTGAGCAATGCCACCAATTCAGTGTCTTTTCTAGTTACCTGGAGAACCATTCATAGGGGTTACGGCTCATTCCTGTGGATATCCATATATTTATATGGAATGGCCCAATTTCAATAAGTAAAGGCATTTGCAGGGCAATGAGTCCTCCTGTTTTGACTAAATGAGTGTCATGTTTTGACTTTTTTAGGTCAACTTTACTAAACTTTTATCAACTTTTTACGAGAATTGACTTGTTTTTGTGAAGTTATAAAATTTTTTACAGAGTTTACTTCACAATATTAAGAAGCTTTAAAATCTATTTTAAACAATTATCTTAATAATACATTAGTTCACTTTTCAAAAACCAAATATAATACAATTTAAGGGACGGAGGGTGTAATATTTTTCGTCTCTTCAACATCCTCAAGGAAACGTAATAGGATAAGGACCATACAGCAGATAGATCATACATTGTCCAAATAAACAAAAGGTTTTTGGAAGGGTCCAAACAAAACCAACAACATATATAGAAGTATTACAAGCATTAAGTTGACAAGCAGGAACTGAAGTACTGACAATTCATTCATATAATGATACATGTTCCGCACAAAAGAAACTACGAGTAAGGACTCCAGAAAAGACAGTATAGTTGTGAATTCATCTGCTCCAATGCGTACAGCTGCTAGGCACCGGTCCAAATAAAACCAACAACATATATAAGCATTAAGTTGACAAGCAGGAACTGAAGTACTGACAATTCATTCATATCACGATACATGTTCCGCACGAAAGAAACTACGAGTAAGGATTCCAGAAAAGACAGCATAGTTGTGAATTCGTCTGCACCAATGCGTACAGCTGCTAGGCACTGTTCCAGTCCCAAGCCAGTGTAGAACAGGCTATGCACTGTCTCACTTAATGTTTCAGTCTATACTGGTGCATTTCAGCCGCCCTGGTGCCTGCAAGTGCATTTCATCGGGGTGTGCACCAATGTGTGTCTACTTAATTAAGTTTTCACATGCTTTTTCAAAAAAAAAAAAAAAATCATGAATCTCAAACCTATGACCAAAGGCACTTATAATTGATGTCGACTCCACCATATCAAACTCAAATTTTGTTACCTTACGACTTAAGAAATTATACAAAGTAAACTAATAAGTTTCAAGATTTCATTTATTTGTCAAAGAGTTTATGGTTTTGAGAAAAATAATAAATAAATATCTCACATTTATAAATTCCAACACGGTTCAGAAAATATTTATAACTCAAATTCTTATGTGTTACTCCCTACTTCCCAGTGGAAGAGTTACACTTTTCTTTTCAGTCTGTCCCCTTGAAGAGGTACACTTTCCTATTTGGGTAATCTCACTTGACCGTATTACCCCTACTTTCTATAAGGGATAAACATGAGCCACACACTTAAAGGGTTCTTAGGACAAGTATACTTTCTCAACTCATTTATTGACCTCCATACCAAGTCAAAGTGTAACTCTTCCATTGGGACTAAGGGAGTACTAAATTAGAAAACTCGTAAAAGACTAAGGATGCGTTTGGATGGGCGATTTTGTGATTTAATTTTTGGGTTTTTGTAATGATTAAAGTAAAAAGTAAGAGAGAGATAGATAGAAAAACTGCGGGACAAATGAGAGAAAAAAATCAAAAATAAAAAAACATGGATGAAAAACACCCAAGAGAACACACCCTAAGATATTTCAATTCAAAAAATTCTACATATGGACCTCTTATGATATTTTGAAAACGGAAAATATCTACTTCTTATGACAAGTATAAGTTAGTCCGTATAATATACACATTATTATTTATTACTAATTCATATCTCCTGAATTATGAATAATTGTAATAAAATATTAGAAGGTGCAGTAAACCCAAAACAGTACACTCAACTGCTTCTTGCACTTCCAAGGACCAAATCAGTGCAATGATTGCTTTGAAATTTATAACTATGAAAGGAGAAAATCATGTATCCTATACCCTCAAGTAACAAATGAAAATATATCAAGGCCACTGATTTTCATACTTATGGGTCTATGATATCCTGCATATTCTTTTTTCCACACAGCTTCCACACAGTAGGATCAGGATGGCTTTACTTGCCAAAATCTGTAAAAGCTAAGGGCAAAGGCACATGAGATATACGTTACAACATACGTATGCAAGCAAGTAAAGTGTGATCACCAATCATGTATCAACCACATAAATGAAAAAACAAATTACTAATTCAATCCAACTGAAAGTTACCCCACATATTGAGCATCTCTACACAAAAATTCGCTCGGGTCACAAGCTCCACATGTTCAAATCTATCATGAGTACTCCCAAAATTTATGTATATATATATATATATATATTCCTTCAAAATAAGAGGATTAGGACAAAATGAAAAAACAGAATACTGCAACAATCTATACATGTCAAGACTAAATAAGTAGATTGAGTGTACAAACCCTTTCAGCTCCATATTCTTCATACAAAAAGAATATATGACTTAATGATGCAACAACCTATAGTACATGTCAAGACTAAAGAAGTAGATCGAGAGTACAAACCATCTCAGCTCCATATTCTTCATAAATGCATCTTCCCTTATACAAAGTCATATACACAATTTTTCACTTAATCTAGCAATCCATGCTTATTCGTTTGATCAATTTATTTATCGTGTAAAGGAAGAGAATAGAGTCCAGAAACATGCACCACAATAGTGGATATTAATCTCCACTAACAATTTATCCCCGAACCCTACATAATAGTAAATGATTTCTGCTGTTCCATTGTTTCTTTACATAGTTTTCCAGTTAAAACTTTCATCGATATACTTGCACACCTTTTTCCCCCAACCTGTGAAATTGTTTCCAAGAAGGAAAGCTTGTCAACAAATTCATAACCACTAGTGCCTGTTACAAACTCTTCAATTACAATAATGATTCCAAATTATACAATGATTAACATGCTTCGATGATTTTTCCCCTTTTCCGTCACTATTATATAAATAGGAAAATCACATGTTGCTGTTGATAATAGAATTTAAACTACTATGGTTCTCTGCATCACATGTTAGATTAGTACAATTGTATTCAGTTATAGATAGAGCAATGCAAGTAAGCATAAAGATGATAAAAATGCTTGATACATATTATATCCATCTAGAATATTAGGATTTCTGTCCTTTTTTTTGGGCAAGTAAAGACCACTAATTATAAGTAAATAGAAGCGCGCACGAGAGCAAGTCAACATCACCATATTATGGTAGAAAAACAGATAATGCTGAAGTAGCTTGAAAACAAAATAGGTTTACTATCTGTGAAATAACAAGTACACCGTCCGCCCGACTTATTTTAGGACGGAGAGAGTAACATATACTGAAACTATTCTCCAACATCAAATGACTTATCAACATTTTCCAAACAACAAACTCAACTGACTAAATGGAATCTCTTCAATTTATAACTTTAAAGACAGAATCAAATAACCAGCTGACCCCTTTCTCATCACCTACCTCAATCGAAAAGGAAAAAGAAAAAGAAAATTAGGCGCAAACCAATTTTTCATCCCTAACTCAATCAGAAATTATTTTTTCTTTTAAGAACTACAGAATGTCAATGGAGGTACAACAGGACACCCATGTAAGCCAGTGACACGCAGAAACAGTCCTAAGAAAACTAGTACATCCTATTAAAAGAACTGCCCCAAACCTAAGGGCTCAAAGGTTGTGCTCTTAAAGTATTAAGATCCTGGGTTCCTTTCTTGGGTAACAAACAAAGGCTGCATTTCTACAAAAATCATGTCGGGGGCAAATTCAACCCTACATATGCTCACATCTTACCCAGCATAATGCAACTATTGCACCTCCACCACAATTGACCAAATTCATGGACCACCTCAGCAACATCTCACTAAAGGTATGTTTGATAGGGAGGAAAATGGACAAGTGGAAAAAGGGGGAGTGAAAATAGGAGGGGTGCATTAACTCTCCCTTATTTGGTAGGAGGGAAAAGTCAATGGAAATGAAAAACCATATTCCTTGATAAAAGTCCCCCCATCCACCCCGAATTTGGGGTGAAAGAGTAGGAAATGTAAACACAATCTTGGATAGCTTCACAATTGTATTCTATCCTTCGGTCTCATTCTCAAAACACAAATTCTATCAAGGGTGTAGTAAATAAATACTCAGATCAAGTTTCTCTTCCTCCCTTGTTTTTGTAACAAACATATGAAACTGAAAGCCTCTCATTTTGCCCCCTATTCAACCAAAAAACCCAAGGGAAATACAGTTTCAAGTTTCTACCCCCTACGGGTGGAAAATTAAACACTCATATTTTGCATCCCTTCATCTTTCCACCTCTCCTACAAAATGTACCATAAGTCTTCACCCCCAACCCACCTATGACCTATTCCTAAGAATTATGAAACTTAATCCTAAAGTTCTACACGTTTATATTATATCGTACTTCATACACAACAACGAGGAAAAGATGCTTTCTTCTTTATATCACTTGGTTTCTCCTCAGCATAGTGACATACAATTGCTCACTCAAACATTTTCCTATGAGGTCCAGACTCAGCTTCGGTATACCCAGACAGAGTCCCTAGCCGATTTGAATAGAACTTTTAAAAAAATGATAAAAAGAATAATATCACTGATAGAGAAAGAAGGTACAAAGAAGGCGGACAAGAAATCTACCAAAATACAGAAACAACAAATACACACAAATTACTCTATAGTTGCTTTCCAATCTCTGGCCAAAACCCCTGGCCCAAAGAGAAGATTGCACAATGATCTTCTCCCAAAACAACGAAACCAATAACTCTTAATTTTTGAAAATCTGAGAGTTTCTCCACACACAATACAGATAACACCCTAACCCCAAACAACCCGCACCAAAGACTCCGAGCACTAGAGCAACGCATGAACAAATTCTTGTGAGACTCACTAGCCCCCTACACACAATGCACACATCGTGAGAGAAAAACATCTTCGAATGTCTCCTCTACCGCCAATCATAAGTATTCAAACGACCAAAGACCGCTGCCCCCGCAAAGACTTTGTATTTAAACGGAACTTGGACTTCCAAATGAAATGGTAAAGAGGAAAGTCAAACTGTGTATATGGACGAAGAACTTTAGTGAAAAACTTCACAAAAAAGGACCCGGTATGTTCACGAACCCAAATTCAAACATCCGAAGATTTGAAGGGTGAAAAGAAGACAAGTGTCCAGTAAGTCAGCAACATAATTTAATAATGATCTTCTCACAAATACAAGACCAAAATCATCACTCCAGAAAACGCTTGGTTTGGGAAAGGGGGTCCTACTACAACTCTCCTACGCAATCTGTGTTTCTTCCATATTATTAAAACATCAAACTCTTTAACAATAAAAGTCTTGTATGTGGAAGACATAGACATTCAAAAAAAATTATGCCAGCATGTCATAAAGGTGAAGAATAAACAGTGTATTGACCAGAAATAGGCAGTAGTTATAACCTTCTTTCCTCTTCCACCATTTGCAATAGTGGCATCTGGATCAAAATCCGCATCATCGGGGTCATCTTCTGCAGGAATAAAAGAAAAAGGCAGTTAAAATTTAGACATGCCTAATTTTCACCATCCAAACCGTGGTTGAGGTAAAGCAAGATGCATCCATAAGATAAAACTTGCATGTATCTCGGAAGTAAAGTTAAAATCTATATTGAGTTACCATCTGCGTCATCTTCCTCGTCATTTTCATAATCGTCATCATCATCTATATATTGCCCTCCATTAGACATTTTTGACTTCCTCGAAGGCGCATAGTCATTGGTGATAGCAGCAGACCTTGACTGTGGTTTAGAATTTAAACTACTATGATTACCTAAAAATCTATGATGTAAAGTATCACTCTGGTCATCTCCATCTTGCTCGTAATAATCATCGGACAACATCTCATCTGCAGTCTGACCCCTTGGGTTCTTGTCCACTTCTGATAAATCATTCTCAGAACCTTCTTCGTTCTTGTAACCAGAACTGCTTTTCGATTCCTGCCCCGATTCTGATTCAGGACGAGAATGCATGGGTTGACAGTCCTTCCAAAAAGTTGAGCCCCATCTCCCAGCTGAAGCTGTTTTCCTACTAGAAGCCTGCAGATTAGATAACCTACCATCATCATCCACAGCTGCAGCCTCGTCTTGCGACCTACAGGCAGCATCAAGTTCACCATCACTCCTATACTGTCGGTCGTCCATCTTCATCACAAAATCTTTATCCATACTTGAATTCACATCCAAGCCATCATTCCCCAATCTCTCTACACTTGGCCTCTGGCCTTTCTCGTCCATGATGTCCTCAGAGACCGCCTCATTGGTGAAGTTCCTAAAAAAGGCCATCTTCACGTATTACATAGGAAGTTCAATCACAGTCCTGTTCCCAACAATTAAATAGACAGCATTAAATATACCCCCTCTGTTTCCTAAAACTCTTTTGACAAATTTAAAACTACTAGCACATAAATATTTAATCAAATAAATTTTGATTGCTTGTAACCTTAAAAGTTGAAACTAACTATCCATTAACCAAACTACTAAAGAACTAACACGAATAAAACAGCTAAGAGTTTCACCTGTAAATGGATGAATTGGTGTATCAACCAATCCAATTTCAACGAAAATCTGATCCAGTTAGATGGAAGGTAAGGAAGCAGCGAAAGGGATTGGTTTGGGAGTGAAAACTATGGATCGGCCAGTCTAGGTGCAAAAACAAACGAAATTGAGAGGAAACCACATTCAACAAACCCTAGAACACGTAAAAACCCTGAATCTACAACCGAAAACCCCTAATTTGGACACAAGGGACAGTGAAATGGACCAATCGAGTGACTGATGATTGATTTGAGAAGGCCTCTCACCTTCGTAAAGGCGAAAGATAACGAATTAGCTCGAGAGAGAGAGACAACGAGAATAGGCGCAAGTTAGTAATCGTGCGCGGCTCGGAGGAGGGAAAGGTGGTGGCGTCGCCGGAGGGACAGAGGCGCCGGCGGCAGATTAAACGATTCAAAAAATTTATATATAATACAGTTGCGATGTTTTATTAAACGAGTTTATTATAGTACTTATCGGGGGGGGGGATGGGGATAGAGGGGGGAGGGAGACTAAATTGCGCCGGGGTGTAAGGATAACGACCAAATAACACGACGGAGGTAACTGGATTTACCGGTCGATGATGCCCAAGGGGTGGTGGGAGAAACTTTTAGAGAGAGGTTTTTGTTCTCGTGTGTGTGTGTGTGAGAGAGAGAGAGGGAGGGAGGCTGTTGTTAAGCCAAGAGGGGAAGATTAGGGGATTTGGAAAAGGGATTATTTTTGTTTGGAGATACGTGTTTATAGACGACGGGAGCAGTTAAAATCGTCCTTGCATTATACATATTAAAATTAATTTTGCGGTAGAATTGTTAGGGTCAGTAAGGGTCAGATCAGGAATGTCATATATGATGATATATGATAATATTGTACTGTTTACTATTTAAATATAAGATGATATGAGTGATTTGAGTTTATGAACTAAAAGACTAAATTGCCCTCATGATGTGAAAGATTTGAATGTGATGTGAAATATTTGAATGTGAGGAGAGAGGAGAGAGAATATGATGTGAAAGGTTTGAATTGATTTGT
>JAOTQG010188824.1:0-16618 GCA_025631175.1 Iris virginica | reverse complement strand
GCCAAAATTAGCTTTCAAGCCCTAATAGCGTTCATTGAAGCCGTAGGATAACGTAAAAATTAGTTTGGGATCAACCGAGATGATGTTTGAATTGTTAGAAATTTAAGAAATATCTTGATTTTAGAAATGGTTGAATTTTAGGACGAAAGTTAATAAATTCATATTTTTATAATCTACAGATTAGTCCTATTAACCGCCAAAACTGGAAACGATGATAATTTATTCGTTTTTAATTCGATTGAAATGACTCAAAAGCCTAATTTGAATAATTTTTCATATAGAATCGAAAAATAATAAAATTAGAATATGAATTGAAATAGAAAACTATCAGGAATATGAAATCGATTTATATTGAGTGTTAGGGTTAATCTTTATATTTTATACATTGTATGATATGTTATTTATATAATGTCATTTGAATTTGTTTGACTAAGGAGTGCATTTGGAAGTGTTTTGGAGACATTTGAATCGAGGTAAGGGGTTCTTGTCAACCTAGTAACCTTTGCCTTTTTGTTATTGAATTTCTTCGATCAGTTGCATCTCGTATGGTGCTATCTTATTGAGGTCCGGTTGATTGGTACCTATTGATGAGTTATGTTTATTTGTTATGGTTCAACTGATAGAACCTATTTGACGACTTTGTATTCCGTCATGTACACTTTGAGCTTATTTGAACTTCCCTCGACTGACAGAGGATGCCAGTACCGGACTGATGATTTGCGGGCTCTCGTAGTTGATGTGTCATCTGCAGGTGATGCATCGGCGAAAGAGTCCATATTTGTATTAGGCATTTGGCCGGCTCAAAGAGTTATGGATTCTGTTATCGATCTTGTTAAATTTGATTGGTTATCTGTAATTCTGGGATGGGAAACACCTGTTTATATTTTCTATTTGAGCTATTGTTATCTCTATTGTTATTGGGAAATGGATTGGGATTCTATACACTTAACCTACCCATGTTGGCAGGTTCCTTACTGGGCTTTGTATGCTCACCGCTATTTCCTTTCCTTTTTATTTCTTCCTTTTACAGGTAATCATGGATAGCCAACATAATGACTCCAGTTGGTGCTAATAGTCTTTTGATCTGTCCTGAGAAAGTCTGAAAGTTGAATCTTTTGTTGTGTCTGCTGTTTTGTAAACTATTATTAGGGTGGTGTCACGACATGTTGTGATATATGTATTGTATAATAGTTAACTTTGGTGGCATGTATGTTGTAGTTGGTTTATGTTGAATAGTAGTCTGGTTTGTGACAGGTTGGGTTAGAGCTCTGATGTACTCGAGCTAGATGTTATATACATCGTGGTTTGTTTTCTAGTATAAAGGAAGAAAAAAAAAGGTTAGTATTATGGTTGGAAAAATTGTAACAGGTTTAGGTTTGGGTTTAATTTTGATTTCTTCACTCCCCAAGGGTTGTGAACGTCACGGGCTTTGGTGCGTGACACATAGCGCCCCCCACCCTCCCCGCCCGTCCCCAACCCTCCCTGACAGCCCCTCTCCCTTTTTCCCTTTCTCTCTCCCTTTTTCCCTTTCTCTCAATCTCAAAGTTTGTGCCCAGTTACTATTCATTTGAGGTGGGGTCCACTGCCCTCAATTATATTATAGATATTCTATATTGAGGGATGACTAGTCTGTGTATTTCTTTAAAGAAGACCCATCGTTCGAGCAACTCTTTAGATTTTTTACTTCTAGGGGCAAAAGTACATTAAGAGCACTCACAATGGGCTTTCTATTTTGCTCCTAGTGTCAGGCATCTCCAAATTTGGAGAGAAAGCTGCGTGTAGTGGACTCCCTAACAAATCGCCAAATGCTCCATGTCATCAGGGACTCTCCAAACCGCTCTCCGCAGTTGGAAGCCTTTTGGAGAGCCAGCTTTGCAGCTTTTTTTTTTTTCTTTTTTTTCTTTTGTGTTCTTTTTGACAAATAATTACAGATTTTTACATTTTTTGTGTTAGCAAAATTTTTAATTTAAATTGTACATATTATTTAAATCTTGTTTTAAATTATATTTCCAATGTCATGTAGTTTTTAATAATTATAATTTTTTTATTTCATTGCATTTTAAATATAAATTTATATATATATAATTTCGTATTTATTAAAAAATATATTTATGAAACATGATTTTTTTAATTTTTAAATATTAAAAAATAAATTTGGTTAAATTTGTTTAATATGATATAAATAAATTTAAATATTAATTTCTTAAGTTATTATATTTCATAAATAAATAATTAATAAAATTTATGCAATGAGACTCAAATTTTGGAGAGGAGTAAAATGAACCATTGGAGTAGTTTTAATTTGGAGAGCGATATAAATGGGACCCATTATTTGGAGAGGATGAAATTGAGGATGTGTCACATAGATCCCACGATTTGAGGAGCAAATTTAGAGAGCACCAATGTGGATGCTAATGTCCTTTCCTCTCTCCGGATGGAACTATCACCTCCTTCCCTCATTTCTTCTCTCCGGATGGAGCCCCCAGGGCATATGGCGCAGTGGCAAAGGGAAGGGCGGATAGGGCTCAGCGCGGTAGTGTGCAGGGTTCGATTCTCCTTAGGTGGAATTGACTCTGTTACAAGCGGGAGTAACCTAAGGATGAAAGTCCTGGGCCTATTCGTTAGCTCTCCACCCTAGCTCCTGCGCTGCACATCCTGCGATTTACCTCCTCCACATTGGCTCAGGGCAGGATCGGTGGGGAACTCCCGGGGTTGGAGTTCAACCTTTTTTTTTTTTTTTTTTCTCTCTCCGGATGGAACTGTCACCTCCTTCCCTCGTTTCCTGTGCATTTATTTTAACTGTTCATTGTCTCTGTGTCCCAAGCTAATTTATTTTATAGATTAAAATTAATTACTTTTAATTTATTCTTTTTTAAATAAGAATATTATTTAAATATATTTTAATTCCGTGCCCAATTATTTCTAGTAGTAGAAATGTTGAGGTCCATAAAGAGAATTGTTAACATCAATAAAAAGAGGGGAAATCGAATACAGTAGTCATTTAAGATAAATGTTACAAGGAATAGTATTTTATCACATTTATATACAACCTAGCTATGGAGCAGTAGATGAGCCCACCATATCAACGCAAGACGAAAAGCAAAGCAAAGCAAAGATTAATTCATCCCGGCTGAATTTTCAGCCAACTGTAATTCAGAATCATCATACAAGGTAATAAGCTTGTCCGAGTTGACTGATATAATCTAATCTCTTATAAACTTGAAAGATTGTAGCCTCTGTATAGAATCATGGGCAGCTGCAACTGATGAAATTACTTGGAATTACAGGAAATGTGTCGCTTCAAACATGTTCAGTCCATCAAGGAGCATTCTTAGTTTACTCTTCTTGTAATGCAAATAATTGAATTAGATTCTTAGAGTCATCAGTCATGCATGAACCTATTCACAGTCTCTTCGGGCCATAATCAGTTTCTTTAACAATTGTCTTTGTACATGAAACCCCCCAAAAAAGAATAACACTGACGAAAGAAGCCCCTGCTTCCGGATCACCACTGAAAAATGAAAGGGACCCCGTATTAGGATTCCGACAAAATACTACTATCAACATCATAGATGATAATAAATGGTGTTCTTGGCATCATGCACTCAGCTAAAGCTTATATGATTATACTTTCTGATTGTCATTCTTATTTTGGGCAGTAGATGAACACATTTTCAGCATTTTGGCTCCAAATTTCATACCATCAAACAGTTGGAGACCACTGTAATAGTGAAATTTGCACACGGAAAAACTTATTGAGGTTTGCGAGGTAGTCATAGCATATACAGGTGTCTTCATTACTATTTGCAACCTCAGAACACTAAGAATGCACTAAAAATGATTTGCGTGAATTACCCTCAGCTCAATGCAGTGAAGTAAACTTCTCAACCCTAGGACAATTTGAGCATATACGAATTTTAACAATGCAACGACGTCCTTACCATAATTTGGAAGCGGGACACATTCTCTAACTCTGGTGTCTCCGTTGCTTGGTGTCAGATACATGAAACATAAGCTGCAAGGAAACCAATTATCAAGTTAACTCCAAACTCTACTCGGGGACTCCAAATCTGTATGATTATATATTGAGTCATTCACCTTGGTCCCAACATAGAATGTGACGAACATGCCAAAAAGAGTAGGCAGCCCTGAACAAGTCAAGCCATTTCATTAACCTCGCAGCAGCATATGACAAGACAGTAAGAGGAAAGTAGTAGAAACCGAACCTTCCTTCTGAAGGAATCTAGAAATCAACCAATTAATGCCTGATGGTCCAATAACAAAGCCGACAAGATTAGCCACCTGCACAAATAGAAAATTTCAATCTCTCCATGAGCTTATCCAATCCAAGAACATTTCTAGGGTGCTTCCAGCCAAAAGAGAGAATCTGGAGCAGGAAGGAACTGATCGAGAAAGGAGGAGAAACAAGAGTTCCCTCAAATCTTCATAGGATGCAATAGTCTAGAAAATATGGATTTATATTTGTTAGCAATTGATGGTATAATCTTGATATATCAATTTTCATTGCAAATCCAATTCAGCAAATAATTGACATACATAAGATTCCAGCATCAAGCTGTTTTTAGCTTGGTGATACACGAGTTTCAAAAACACCCGCTCTTTATTTCCTTCCTATTGTGTGTGTACCAGGGTGGGGGGTGAAGGTTTGAACTTAAATAAGTGAAAGGACAGACCATGAGACAAGTGATTGTAACAGCACCAGCAACTGCACTAAGCTCACGGAAAATAAACTTCCCAGAAGCACTTTCCACCTGACAAGAATAAGATGATGAAAATATAAGAACAAAATAGTAAATGAACAGAGTATAAAGAGAGAAATCAAGCGAGATTTCTTCTTAAGGTACAAATCAAGTTAGAGCATCTTGCAGCCATACTCCTTCGTTTTGCATTCATGTTTTCAATTCTTCTTCTGCTTGTTGGTGGTGCTGTGGTGCGTGGGTGCGATTTGGGGGGGGGGGGGGAGAGAGTCTATGAGATTGAAGCAGTTTACATACACGGAAAATCCAAATAACATAAATCACGCTATTGAAAGCGTTGGTGTAAATGCAAAGCATTATATCAAGCAACTAACTATGAATGTTGCATACCTAGACAATAAAAAGAAGAAAACCACTTCACGAACCTACAAGAGGTTACGCAAATATGCCCAATGACCACCATAAATTAATCACGACCGTAAAAGGAACCAGGAAAACCAGCTGGACAGTCGAAACCAGGTAGATTAGATCAAATATGGATCAAATCAAAAGTAAAAAATTGATTTTTGGTCCAAAAGTAAGCAACGTATTTTCACCCACTGTTTGATTGCTCATTTTCTCATTACTATGCCAAAATTTTACTCACTTCGGCTCTCTCATCTCATTTGTCGAACAACATGGCTATAGCTCTTTTCACATTCTAAAAGGTTTGATTGCTCATTTTCTCATTACTATGAAACTTTACTCACTTCGGCTCTCTCATCTCATTTGTCGAACAACATGGTTATAGCTCTTTTCACATTTTAAAAGGTTTGATCTCTACCTCCTGTTTATTGTATTACTCCATAACATCTTAAGTTCGGGTCAGGAAGTCGATTTTTGTTGATTTTATTTGATGTTTTGTAATGATTAAAGTGAAAAAGTAAGAGAGAGAGAGAAAATGATGGGACCCATAAAAATTTAAAAATAAAAAACGATGATAAACTAACATCGTGACCCAAGCCTTAGATAGATATTCTGGGTTTTACAACCTCTACTGTAATGTGACGCTGAGCCAAGAAACAACTGAACTCAAAGGGCATAAACAACATCATCAACTAATGCTTTCGAACCAACGGGGGTTGGTCTAAGTGGTAAGCGGCTTGGATTCACTTAAGGGAGGTCTCGAGTTCGAGTCTCACCGTATGCAGAAAATCTCCGCTGGGAGACTCACCCGTCAATGCTATGTGCGCGACCCGGGTCGGACTAGATTAGTAAGGACATAGTCCTCAATACCAGTGAGCAACAAAAAAAAAAAAAACTAATGCTTTCGCAGTTTTGATTTGGTTTCATTTGGAAAACGGAAGACCGGGGGGGTCCGTTTACATGCCCAATTTTTGGTATATAAAATTCAAAAAAATTGTTCACTAGGTTAGTTTAAAAAACATGAATTTCTCCCTCCCATCCACTTTTTTTATATACCTCTGTAACCACATTTATATCCTATCAAACGTCATATCAAATCACAATTACCACTCACTCTCTTTCTCTTTCCATCACTATCATGTGATTTTTTAAATTTTGAAGAGCAAAATTGTAAAACTCGTATAAAACTAAAAATCATGCAAAACAAACACAAAATACAAACAAAAACAAAAAATTTAAAAAACCATTCATCCCAAGTTTTTTTTTTAAAATTAGGCTATCTATGACCCTACATTTAATCATTACTGATAATCAAGCCAATAAGAGAACTACATTAGCCCCAAATGACAGCGAGATCCGATCTAGTGGTAAGACACTTCCCCTGTTTCCAATAGGTCATGGGTTCGAGTCACTTCGGGGGTACAATTCCCTTGTAAAAAAGAGAAGAAAGAAGAAGATAATATTAGCCCTTGATACGGGGTTTCCATTAGCTCATGGCTACGCAATGGAAGTCCCAACTCGTATTTGTAAAACAATGTTTATTCTATATTTAAAAACCATTAGAAGCATAACAAATGGCCGTGGAGACTTGAAGCGGTACCAAAGTACAAAATTGATCCTGTTACCTGAACAGCATTTGCTGCTGATTTCACAATCATTTCAGGGATAAAGAATATACATGTTAACCATGCCCATGAAAGAAGCTTCCTGAAACCATCACAATAAACTATTAAGATGAGCAGGAAGGAACAACCTTAAGGAATGATACCAAATGGGAGAAACAGAGAATACCATTCCAGATCATGCCAAATGGCAACAAATGTGAAGACTACCCATACATTCAGAAGCTTTCTTTGCGAACCCCCAAGGGGAATGTACATGTACCTGTATTTTATTCCAATACCACGACCATATGTTAACGGAGAGTAAATGCAAAAATGACTTGTATTACAAGATCTGAAAGCTGCACCTTACAAGCCATTTGTTGAAGGAAGCATGCCAAGTTTTCCAAAAGCTTTCCAAATTGTAGCAGTTGTTTATACACTTTGGCATGTTCTCAGGTGTCTCAATACCAGTGACCTACATTCCAATCATTACAAACACATAAGGTTCACATTTGGACTACAAAAAACCTGTTAGGATGAAATAAAACTTCATAGATTTTGCTAAATCCATCTCCAATCTAAGGTCAAATGCACCTATGGATTGAAAAGACGAAAACAAACTAAAATGATATATCCATTAAGTTTACCAGAGACCAGAAACGGAAGTAGCGCCAGATGAGAAAAAACTTGAGCCACATGAAGTTCAGGACCTACCAGGGTAAAAGAGACTCATAAGTTTATGCTTCCCAACTGCAGTCTTCTATGAAGTTAGTAATGTAAAGGAGTTATATGCTCACTAGCTTTGATGAATTAACATGACAATAAGATCGATTCCACGAAGAGGCTCTAGGGCACAGATTTCAAAGAGGAATAGAACAGCTTTTATGTGCATACATTCTTATTATTCACCCTTAAAACGGGTACCTATGAAATTTTATCCGCGTGTTTATATATATATATATATATTCAATCCTAAGCAAGTTTCGCCGCAGCTCTTCCTGAAAATAAAGACCATCATTAAGATATTAAAGAGAAAGTACAGATCTTCCCGGCTTAAATTCAGAATCTCTAATACATTGTGGCACTTCTCCATAGCACTTCAAAATAAAATCCACTTGCGCCTTGCATAAACCAGGTGTAAGATGGATCGTGTCTCCATGTTGAGCATTGTAGTGCATAAATGTGTACACCAGTCATCTGGCTTGGAGCTTATGGTGAGTAGTGTATTTATTTGATATTTTTGGGACCAAACTAATTTCAAAGGTGTTGGGAACATCAACAAGTCAACAACGGTAAGTAACTGTGGTAGACCGGAGTCTTTGAATTTTGTTACGCTAGAGGACGGAGAGGAAATGTAGGATGTTCGGGAATAAAGAACTTCCATTTCCTCCTTTGATAGAGACGATTCTGCTTCGCCTAAAATATGGATCTTTGCTCTGGGATTTTGTAGAGTATAAATTACCCTTTAGCTTCAGAAAAATTTAACTTCTTTCTTTTCTTCATTTTCTAGTTGTATCCCCTCTTCAATCCCCCCCCCCCCCAACCTGCAGCCGCGCCTCCTTCCTTTGGTGTAGACATTGTCCTCTACTCGTGCATTTTACTTTAACAAAACAAGGCGAAAGGATAGTTCATTCATTGTGGGGAAGACAGTGGAAGAGCTTCCACTTCAGTCCTAATGGCACTTCTATAAGCTTCATCCCATTCATGCTCATATATCACCTTCTTATAAACTTGTGTATACTACTCCTGGTTATCGTTAATGCAATAATTTGGTGCAGATGCCACTGATAAATAGCCTTCTCATTTATCTCATCTTAACCCACAGAGAGATCATGAAATTATAAGCTCTTACCCCATATCCAATGATGAAGACCTCCATTGGAGATAATTGTTTCCACATGCCACTGAACATAAATGCAGTAAGAGTTGAATCAAATTCTACTTACTTGTTTAATAAGGATCTCAAACAGACAGATTTTTCATCTAGTGTAACCTTCAGTATAAAAGAAACTAACCTGATGGCAAAAGCGTTGTAGTAAAAGAAATGTGTCATTACTTCCATCAGGAGAAAGCTAAGAACCCAACGGACTCCGTACCAAGCCACTTGTCTCAGTGAATAATTCTTTTGAGGTGTATCCAACTGCAAGAACAATGTTTGAAATCCTTGAGGCCATATAAAACAGATCAGAGATTTTGATTCTAGAACTCAAAGCAAAAAAGAGAAACAAGAGTTTAATTGCCAAAGGTATTAATTAATGACTTGGGATTTCAGTCCCGATGCAAGAAAGTATCCATCAATCCATGTGCAATATCTAATAACTTCACAAAATTTATGTATTCTAGATAATCCAAAAAAAACAGAGGGTCACTAAGTGGCATCTGCAACCATAATCTAACTATATCCCACGAGTAACTTTTGTCCCACTACAGGACTGGACGGAAACGGCGATTAGATAATCTTAACTATTTAAGTCATGTATTTCGCACATGAACAAATACCAAAGGGCAAATGTGACTTCCATTTTCTTAATTTTCTAGTTAAAGATTAAAAGAAGAATGCAATGCTTAGAGGCACTGAGGGCCTGAGGCGCATGAGCAGAACTGTTAGATTTTCCAGCCACCGCCAGTGTTAAAATACAACATTCCGAAGGTTTGTAATTTACGACCCTATGTCAGGTTTTGGGTATACATGTGGGCAATTTGCATTTTGGCCTCAAATTACTAAGCTTTTTTAAGGGAAGTTTTGATAAAAGTCCAGCATCCTTTCAAATATATTGATGAACAAGATGAATAACATTGCGCTCATGGAATGAAGATTCTTTCAAGAAATCAAGTTCAAGATACTATGGAAAATTTGATGTACACTTGTCAGCACCAATTTGCATTTTGGACTCTTAACACATATCACTCAAGCATTTTAAGAAAAATTACCACTTCTGAAATGTTCAGCATGATTTTTTCCAAGATATCTCACTGAACAAGTTGAACAACATAGCGCCATGGTACAGTCGTGAAGACGCTTTCAAGAACTGAACTCATAAAGATCAAAGTCATGTAAAGAGCAACCCAACAGAATGTACAAGCACAATGGAAAGAAGATTTGAAATGAAAACTCAATCCATGAGCATATATGCTTATCTTAAGGTCGTACATGGACGAACATTATTAACATGTATGACAGTATGAGTACATGAGACAGATTATTTAAAATGAAAGCTGAATATCACAAACCTGTGAAGCAAAGGCATTGAAGTTCGTAATGGGTCCCGCGATATAAAGAGGTGCAAACAACAAATAGCACAGGTATATGGTAAAGGAGAACTTGTCTCTCTGGGCACTTTTCTCCTGAAACCAAAAGAAGTTTATGTAGCAAAAATATCAGTGCAGCCTCATAATATGTACTCCAGTAAACTATGGTTTTACAAGAAACATCGATGATAGAATACTATACCTGTAACAAGAAGTAGCATGTTTTACCTGAAGAACAGCTGTTGCAGTGCTGAGTATGCTTCTGTCATCATGCAGAAAGATGAAATCACAATGAGAGTAAATAACTGATTAATTTCCTCACTCTGCATTATAACAGGATATAACAAGCATTGGAACCAGAGGAAATCACAAAGGCATCAGCAAAAGTCGAAACTAAGAGCTACTGCCAACTGTGCACTCTTCTGACGCACATTTTGGAAATAAATTGATCTAAACTAGCTATATTTTGGTGCTAGCCCCAAACTTGCAATGGGAATGTATATGCACAAACAACAGCACAGCAGCAGCCCAGAATAACGATTAAAACTCCCCAAATAACACAGAATACATTCTCAATTGTCCATCAGATCCCTGGTTGCTGATCATCATACTAACAATGTATCTGCATCTAATCTACACATCATGGTCATAAGATGAGTAGTGTCATTCCCATATCTGGTTCCCAAAATAAAACTCAAGTCTTTTAAGCAGACGGCTATTTGCAGCTAATTGAAGCTAGAAATTCCATCACTTTTGTTTATTCTAACCTGGCCAAGAGCAACAATTTCTTTTTAGTAGGAAAAAGCTACAGCTCTTATCATCAATCCTTCCACATCTTGGCTCACGCTTTCACCTAAAATTTTACTGTTCAGGCACAGAAGCAGTCAAATTTTGATTCAACTACATAATTGCTTTTCATTTTTAAAGACTGCATGGAGCTGAGATTCACTTCAGTTATAAAATAATGACAAGGCTCATGGCTGCATATCTCCCCCAATTGGATAAATTGTTGCTATTTTTTTACCGTTGAAAAAGAAAATTGCTATACAGCCTTATATTACAACATTGCAGCAAGACTATCTACACCTAACTTTTCAATCAAATGGAAGTTAGAAGATAATCAATGGGTCGTTCATGAGTTTAGATGATAACTTTTTTGTATTCAGTCACTAGCTAGAACGATCATGTCACAAGAATCCAGAGCAATGCTGCAGCCATTTACTATGCAGGATCAGGTAAAACAAGACATGCGAGATCTAGGAGAAGGAAACACTTCTCTCCAGAATTCCAACAAAGAAGAAAAGTTTCAACAGCACAAGCACCTTTTGATCAATACGAGAATCGCGATCTGACCAATGATAGTCGAAGCCAAAGCTTATCATGCGCAGAACAACTGTCAACAGGAAATCAGAAACCATTGAAAAACTAAAGAAAGATATATATGCTTTGTTTCTTATTAAGAACACAAGAATAAATGGCCATTGATAAATCGAGAATCACATTATTGGAAGTTTCATTATGTGGAATCTCAGGAAAATCTTTTGAAGACCAAATGAAATAATAGTATTAAAATCCTATTGAGTCTTTCAAGATCGAAGTCTATGCATCAGTCATTCTTCTGTTGTCTCCTGTCAAGTCCTCCATCCGTGTGACATGAAGAAAGGCACTTCCTTTTCGGTTTGTCCCACTTGACAATATTACTCTCCCTCTATGCAACGGATAAACATAGGCCTCATATTTAGTGCATTTAAGAAAAATATAAGGATTTCAACCATTTTCTTAATTTGCGAATTTAGTCCATGTGCCCTCTTCATGTCAGACGTAGGGAGTATCATATATGAACGGAAGGTCAACTGGAGAGCACTTTTTGTTTTGGGATAATATGAAAGAGATGCAAAAAATAAGTCCATACCAATAAAGCTTGGTTCAACCAGACCTACAATATTCGCTTAAATTGAATTGGTATGCCCATTTAGGACCACCCATGTCAAACCGCGAATCGTATCGAGAATCGGAAGACCCAAAAATCGTATAACGAATCGAATCGTAAAATTCGGAATCAAATCGTGAAAATCATAATTACAAACTAAATTTGATTTTAAAAACACTAAAAGGGTATAATCATCATGACAAATGATAACTCATGAATAAATATGAAGTAGAAAATGGAATTCAATCGTTCATGTACTAAAGTAGCAATGTAGCATCTAAGTAGCACACTGAAAAGTGAAAATATAAAAGACAAGCTAAAGTTTACTCAATAGATAATATGTAATATCACTAATATCAATATGTTTAAAATCCCAACTACTAATGATCAAATCTATCATATTCATCATCAATATCAAGCGGGTCAATGTAATCATCGTCGCTCTCATCATCTTCTTCCTCTATTCCCACTTCCCCTTCTAAGTTCTACCTCGTCAACAACATCATCAAACACTTCTTCCTCATCATCTACGATGTCCACAACCTTTTGTTTGTCTTTCCGATCGGCCCTTAAGTCTCTTGGTTCTAAAATTAAAGTAAAAATGTCCCAATTCTCAAACAATCGAAAAATTCATTACTTACTAAGTAAATAAATAATTATTTTAGTGTTGTTATGCCTCTTTTTCTATTCCGACTAGTACTAGTCTCAGTAAAGCATTCATGCATATCCATCCATGAGGTGTCCGTAAGTTCTAAAAGGCAAGGCTCCTCGACCTCGGTAATTCATGGATCGTTGTCTTCCATGTCGACAAATTGGATCATATGTCTCACCTTTCTCTTCTCTTTTCTTTTGCCTCAACTCAAGTTGGATATTGTATTTTACGAACACAAGTGCATTCAATCTTTGTTGCTCCAAACGATTCCTCCTCGTGGAATGCACAAGATCAAAGATGCTCCAATTCCTCTCGCATTCGGTTGCACTACATGTCAAACTCAATACCCTTATTGCTAAGAGTTGAAGTTCCTTGCACTCCTCACCGTAGCTATCCAACCACAACGCTATCAAGCAAAAAATTGATATTTGTTAACTTAGAAATAAAATAAGAAACATTATTTTATAAATTGTTAGACACTTAGAGCATTTAACAAGTTGCTTCTTAGTTATCCTATCGATGGCCACTCGTATTCCAAACATCCCTTCTTGTTTTTTAAACTTTTCAATTTGTTCATCAATCTTGAGCCTTGTTTCTAGATCGGGTACAACCTCTCAATTATCGTGTACAATCCAAGTTTAACTTCCCAATCGGCTTCAAACATCTCATCATATTGAAACCTACATAAACAAATTTATTTCACTTTATCAATCTACAATAAATTAATTATACAAAGAGTGAAAGTAAGAAAGCTAAGAATAAAATCCTTAAAATTATTTACCTTGGGTTAAGAAAATAGGCGGCGCATGAAGAGGACGATCGAGTTGCATGTTCCACCTCAAGTCTATAAGATCCCAAATCTTTTTGTAGCTACTAAGTTTTTTGTTGAAGTTGTTGTAAATTTTCTCTTTGGCTCTATCCATAGCCTCATAAATGTAACCCATTGCCGGTTTTACATAACCATCAACACTTTACAAATTGGAGACACACAATTCAAGCAATATTTCACAAAATCGAGTGACCCCTGCTTTAGTCAAGTTCCTTAGCCCAGAAAACTTTCTAAACAAATCAAGTACCCAAGGATGTCGGTGGATATAGACCGTTACTTCCTTTGCTTTCTTAATTGTGTCTAAGAAGATAGGCAATTTGCCTATGTCTTCCAAGATCAAATCAATACAATGAGCGGCACAAGGAGACCAAAATAATCTAACCCTCTTCTTCTCTAGCAATTCCCCCGCAAGTATATAGGCCGAAGCACTATCTGTCACAACTTGCACCACATTTTCCTCACCAACTTCCTCCACAATTCAGTCAATCATTTCAAACAACTTTTGTCCATCCTTGATTATGGAAGAAGTGTCACTGACTTTAGGAAAACCGTTCGACTGACTTTAGGAAAACCGTTTCACCTGGGCTATTGACAAGAAAGTTATTCAAGTGCCTTGATTGACTATCGATTCATCCATCCGACATAATAGTGCACCCGATTTTTCTCCACTCCCTGTACTTCTCCAAGTTATCGTGAACATGCTTCACCTCATTCTTCAAATAACACACTCTTGTCTCATGATAAGTAGGAAGCTTTAGTCCTATTCCATATATCCAACTTCTTCTAACATCTCCTTAAAATAAAGGACACTTAACCAAATTAAAAGGAAGAGCAATTTTGTAAAGTATCCTACAAATTGACCTCACAATCGGTTCTCTATTCTTCACCATGTCATTGATAGTTTTTTGCTTGGGTCTTCTATTAAGAACAAAATTGTTTAATGTTCCTTTCTTCTTCTTACCAATATTGCCATCTTCCTCATTAATCTCAAAACATTCTTCATTTTCTTGAACGATGTTATTTTCTTTTTCTCCAAACCCGAAAGTTTTGACAAACATTTTTCTAACATCGTCCGGGCATTGTACACATGGTTTCACATCCTTATGCGATCCAACAATATGATTTTTGAATCAACTAACACCATCCCATTTAACTCCTTTACGATAATTACACATAACTTTCATCCAATTCCCATCAACCTTTAGACAATGTTGCCAAGCAATATCGTCTCTTTTCTTCACCATAGTCGATAATTAAATAAACCTAACAAGACATTAAAAAAAACAAGACATTAAGAATCAAATAAATTAAAATAACATAAAAGTTGAACACTGTTAATAGATATTAGAGACAAGTGTGTTGCTTTTTTGATTAAAATAACATCAAATAAATTAAGGTTGAACGCCGTCGGCCGCTAAAAAAAAGTGAAACACTTTCAGCCATATTTTAAAGAGAGAAATAGTGGGTGTAATTGTTGACCAATTTTTAAAGACAAAAACATGGAATACAGGTCATATTTTAAAGATAGTCGGCCGGCCATAGTTTAAAGAGAAAAGCTTATTACTTAGCAAAAAATATGGTCACCCGGCCATATTTTAAACAAGCCTGCTTTCTGTCTTCTCTGCCACTTTGAAAAGAAAAGAAAAGAAACGAGAGAAGAGAACACACGAGGGAAGAAGCGAGACGAAAGGAGACGAGAGAAAAAAAATCAGGGAAGAAGAGAGACGTACCTTCAAAATCGACTTCATTCGAAGCCCCAATCGATCGATCAACTTCAAAACGATTTGGTGGGCTTCAGTCGCCTAGGCCTTGGGGTGTGAATCGCGTAAAAAAATCAAGCGATTCGAGAGTTTTAAGTGTTTCTTTGTCGGATGACCCGCATGGGCCGACCCGACCCGGCCCTTTGTGAATCGACGACGAATCGGATGATTCGTGCGATTCCTGGTGAGTTTTCGATTCATAGACTTTACTACTGTGAATCGTATCGAATCGTGAATCGTACGATTCCGACAACTATGGGACCACCGGTCGGTATGCATCTACAATGAGTAAAGTTTTTCTCTTTTTATCAATTCCAGAGAGAATATACGCAAACTACCTTAAATAGTCCATCAAAACCCTTTATGTTGGGGCTGTGGGGTTGGGGAGAGGGCAGACAGGGAAAAGAAGAAAAGAGAACTCTCGAATCGCTTGATTTTTTTACTCCATTGAAGCCCGACTGTCGTTTTGAAGTTGATCGATTGATTGGGGCTTTATTTGAAGTCGATATTGAAGATTCCGATTGAAGTCGATTTTAAACGTACGTCTCTCTTCTTCCCGGGTGTTTTTTCTCTCGTCTCTCTTCTTCCCCGGTGTGTTTTCTCTCATCTCTTGTTTCTTTTCGTTTCAAAGTGGCAGAGAAGATAGAAGGCAGGCTCGTTTAAAATATGGCTAGCTGACCATATATTTTGCTGAGCAGCAAACTTTTCTCTTTAAACTATGGCCGGCTCACTATCTTTAAAATGACCTGTATTTCATGTTTTTATCTTTAAAAATTGGTCAACAGTAACACCCAATACCCACTATTTCTCTCTTTAAAATATGGCCGAAAGTGTTTCACTTTTTTTTTTAGTCGCCGACTGTGTTCAACGTTAATCTATTTGATGTTATTTTAATCAAAAAAGCAACACTGTTCTCACTAATATCTATCACTAGTGTTCAACTTTTATGTTATTTTAATTTATTTGATTCTTAATGTCTTATTTTTTATTGATTGTTAGGTTTATTTAGTTGTTATGGTGAAAAAAAATATATATATATATATTGCTTGGCAACATTGTGTGAAGGTTCATGGGAATCAGACGAAAGTTGAGTGTAATTATTGTAAAGAAGTTAAATGAGGTGGTTTGGTCGATTCAAAAATCATATTGTTCGCATAAGGATGTGAAACCATGTGTACAATGCCCGGGCGATGTTAGAGAAATGTTTGCCAAAACATTCGGGTTTAGGGAGAAAGAAAATAACACCGTTCAAGAAGATGAAGAATGTTTTGAGGTTAATGAGGAGGATGGCAATATTAGTAACAAGAAGAAAGGAACATTAGACAATTTTGTTCTTAATAAAAGATCCAGGCAAAAAACAATCAATGACATGGTGAAGAATAGAGAACCGGATGTGAGGTCAATTTGTAGGATGCTTTACAAAAATGCTCTTCCTTTTAATTTGGTTAAGTGTCCTTTATTTAAGGAGATG
>JAOTQG010188713.1:0-16620 GCA_025631175.1 Iris virginica | reverse complement strand
GGAAGAATGCAGAAAAATTGACCAAAGACCACTTGGTCTAGCGGTATCTCTTTCTCTTTCCTAATGGGAGGTTAAGGCTTCAAGTCTCGTCAGAGACGATCAATATTGAGGAGAAATTATATCTTGTTGAAGATATCTCGTGGCTCTAAGCCTTCTTACTCTTGTAAAACCTGTGTAATAAATAATAAGGGACGGGGTAAGGTCTATGTCCCCTCCAACCTTTAAAAAGAGAAAAAGCAGAGAAATTGGAGAAGTGATCCACTAACGAAAAGAGACTTCATAAGTAGTCAGAATATACTAACATTTAGACAGTACCTACTACCATATTTCTAAGCCAGATGATTAAGGCAGTTCCGCGGGAAGTCTCCAAAGCTATTTTTAGATAAGTAAGTGCTAATGCACAATCTTAAAGCAGAGGCACTGATTACAGAAGATTATGGCAATGTGTGTTCAGTCCAAAGCCATAACACAACAATGAGTAGTGAACACCCTGCATCTGTAGTGACGTTGAGAATCCTTCCTTCTTCAGTAATCTCTAATCCTGATTGAGCAAATCCTCCAAGTGCTGGTCCAGGACTTGTTGGAAACTGTTAATAAATAAACCTTGCAATTGCCTAGCAACCTTTCAGTGGGAAAAAAAAAACTGTTAATAAAAATCTGCAGTTAACGCTATGTTTGGCCTCCTAGATTGTTTGTGGTCACTATTTGTGATTTATTTAAGACAAAACTACACAAAGGCTCAAATTTTAAATTAAATCTTGGTTTATCAAAATAATTTAACCAACTGAATAGCAAAGGATGATGAGTATGTGGTGAAGCAGTATGATGAGTATGATTGAATATTTTTTCAAATTGAAGCAAATCTTTGAAAGCTCACTTGCGCATCACTTTGATAAGTTGTACCCCCTTCGTCCTAAAATGAGTATCCATAAAGAAACTTTTTTCCCAAAGAGCGTATCTTTTCTAGTAAACTTGGTAAGGTTGGACTGGGAATTGGAATTGTTTGACTGTGATATGAGATTTAGTAATAATTAGGGTGAAAAAGTAAGAAAGCGATAGAAAGTGATGGGACCATGAAAGAGAGGAAATAAAAAAATCAGCGGTAATTTGATTTCCAATCTAAGCCTAAATCACCGTCGGTAACAGTTCTGTAATTTGGTACTAAGGCTGCTTAGGTATGTGTGTTACTAAACTTGCAAAAAGCCAACTAAGTCACGTCCATCATTTGCAGGATAGCTTATGAAAGGACATTAATTTTTGGGACTGTGGTAGTGTGTACAATCTTACTGATTTGTAAGCTATCTTGCATTTGATAAATGATCATTATTGGTGCTCTTGGAAAGAGTGAACCTTCAGGACGCATGAATTAAGCAGTTGCTAAAACCTATGGAAATCCTTGCTGGACCATCTTATCTTGACCAAGAAAGATGTATGTACACAAGCATCTATAGTAGAATGTCGAACATGTTACACAAAGGGATCAATAGCGGTAAAAGTTTCTGTAATCCATATGTAATGACATTACATTGGTGAATCATTGGGTATTGATATGATGATGGGAATGAGTTGTGCTCATTTTTTGTTACAAATTGGCCGCTACTTGAAACCATGGTTGAGATTGAGTCAAAGCATGATGAGATTGACAAGACAAGCATTCTGATGCATTCTTCCAATCAATAGCTTCCCCGAAGGATAAGACCCCAACATTAAAAAAGGATTATGTGAAAGAACTAATACTTTCTTTATTGGCATTCAGTATTCCAGGTGAGAATGATGATCTCTATAAGAATTCTCACCAAATTGAGGGGAGCTAGAGATGGAAGCACCATGCAACAAAGACCATCTGTTCATTTGCTGGTAAAAGGAAACGACATACCTTCTGTCAAAATGAATAAAACAACCATTACCTATCTGTTAAGAAACACGAGGACTAATCTGTTTTGACCCATTCCTAGTGTATTGGTGCCAAGGGAGAGACATAACTTAATAAGGGTGATGGAACTATTTGTCCCAGATGGTGTCTGTGGTGTGAGCATAATGGTGGGGGATTTTGGGAGTTGGACTTCAGAGCTTGAGCTTATAACTATTTTCTCTCTTCCTATTCTTTTATTACTTGGACCTCTGACTCTTGACAGTCTTCTTTGGACTCTTACTTCACTGTCATGCGAACTTTTTGGGGCTTCTATCCCACACGTTAATAGTGAATATACTTTAATCAGTTATATACAACCCTCCTGTTTCTGTCACGTGAAGTGTAGTTTTTTTCGTCTTTAAGACACAGATTTGGACATGTTGATCTGCCAGTAATTTAATATTTGTGCAACTTTTGGTGTATTTGAGTTAGCTTTCTACTATCAGAATCTGATGAGAATATGCACACTTAGCAATGTATACATGTTCTATTGGAATTTATTTTGAATCTCAGCAAATTGTTTTCATCTGCAATTGGTATGCTTGTAGGTCAATGTTAGATTTGTTTTTTCATCTATTAACTAACTTCTCCACATTCTTATTTTTGAGATGCTTGTATATGGGTGTAGGCCCTTCTGGTGTCTGGTGGTAGTGATGGCTTACTTGTACTCTGGAGTGCAGATCATGGTCAAGATTCAAGAGAACTTGTGCCCAAACTGAGCTTAAAAGTAACTATCTGTCTATTCTTTTTTTCTGCTTACATTTTTTCATTTTCATTATATTTTTGTTGGCTCTTCACTACAATATTAGTTCTGTATAATGAATAAAATTAATGGGTAATGCTGTTTGACTTAATTGTTGATGATCATGAACCTTATAGCTATCGTGAATCATCATGTGCTTTTATTATTTTCTTTTGGTTTGCGTTCAATATGAATTTTGGCTTTATTGTTTTCATTACTGTAATAGCCAAAGCTCTGTTTTGGGATTTCTAGCCTTTAATAAATGCTAGAACCTCAAACACGTATAAGATTATGAATTTAGGACCGCAGAAATATCCTAATCAAAGATGAATGGCTCTTATAGTACGAGCTGTATCTCTGTCCTAATTCCATGAATAGATGTTATCGTTTCCCATGTAAAACATTGAACATCGTTCTTCCATGTGCACATATGTTGTGCTGCAGAACTGGCGATGAGGTGTATAGTCAGTAGGAGTTTATCTGATAGTCGGGTGCAATGTTATTGAAGGGGAAAGGCACATTGAAGTGCAAAAGACCCTTGGAATCTTGGGCGCGAGTTGGAGTCTTCATGCCAATAAGAAGAAGAAGAAGAATTATAGGAGTAATTTAAGAGAACAAGATGTTAGTTGTATTGGTTTTCTCTATGAATAGAAGAAGAATAAAATAAATTTACGGTTTTTGATTTCTTTTGCCTAGACCTCGAACAATCATTTTCGCTAGTTTCTCATGATATTCTTAAAATGATATCATGTACTTCCTCCGTTTCGTTTTAATTGTCCATGATAACGACATGTTGTGAGGGAAAAGTGTCGCTTTCTGGACAATTAAAACAAAACAGAGGGAGTATTTGCTATCCATCACTTTTGACCTAATAAGTATTCATTGAAGAACTAGATTACAATTCAGCACCATTCACCAAGTCGTAGAGGCCATTCCTGATTGTGCATGATGGTAATCAAACGCAATGAATGTCTTCCATTATCATTTGCTTAACTTGCGCGCTTTCCGGCTTAATAACATTGTTAGATGGTAGATACTTTTGGCTGCTCTTTTAGGCAGTTCCAGTATCTTGTTAGTAATGTATGCCATCAAAATGTGGCTTATAATTGCAGTATATCATGTTTCGTATTTAGTTGACATTTTAAAAGGCTCGTGTTTGATCATTTGAAGGCACATGATGGTGGGGTTGTGGCTGTTGAACTATCTAGAGTGATTGGAGGTGCGCCACAACTCATAACAATTGGTGCTGATAAGACTTTAGCCATCTGGGATACAATTTCTTTTAAGGTATTCGAATAACATTGCATAAATATGAGTTTTTGAAGAGAATTATATGGTTAGAACTTAGAAGATTGTGGGGGAGCATTCCCCATTCTTTATTTCATCTAATTTATTTTTTCTATCCAGGAACTTCGTCGGATTAAGCCTGTTCCTAAATTGGCTTGCCACAGTGTGGCATCTTGGTGCCATCCTCGAGCTCCAAACCTTGATATACTTACTTGTGTCAAGGATTCCCATATTTGGTATGCGTAATATCATCTTGTAAAGGAGTGTCACTAATTTTGAATCAGTTTACTGGGGAAGTTTGCACTGCAGTTTGTGCATCTTATTCTTCTTTTTTTCTTTTTTGCTGGTGTTGTTGCAACTTGGGTGTGACTAGACCAAAGGAATGCTAGATTCTTAACAGAAAGAGTCAACTTTTAACTTGTTATGGCCTATGGGATGGGTGATCTTTTTGGCCTTTCATTTTGGGCTCAAGCACTGCTTGGTTCAGTGGTTTAGTTTTAACTGATTCAGCAAGAAACTTGCTGCTGCTTTCATTCTTTAACATTTTCCCTGTTTATTTATTTTTGTGGTGAATTTTTTATCCTTGAACATGTTTCCACTTATCAATTAAATTTCTTTTTGGATCAAAAAGAAAAATTAAATCCCTGATCTTTGTTGTTGAAACTTGGCAGGGCTATTGAGCATCCCACTTATTCAGCTCTCACTAGGCCATTGTGTGAACTTTCATCTCTAGTCCCTCCGCAAGTACTTGCGCCTCACAAAAAACTTAGGGTATGTTGCTATTCTGTAACGTTTGGCTTGTTGGGCTTCAATTGCTGGGCTATGTATGGGTTTAAATATATAACAAACTTCTTTGTCAATATGATTTTTACTGCATGTTTGATTGCTCTTGCATGTATGGTATAGCTACATGTTACTGGAACTCTAAAATTTCAAGATATCAGTTTAAGTTGGATATGTTTTGACACACTGCATCTTTATTGAAAAAAGAGAACAAATACCTCTTGCCAAATGATAAAAAGTTGCAACTTACAACTGTTCTTGGCCAGATCGAGTGATTCTAAAAGAATAAACAACTTCATGCGCCAACTTGTTGGCTGTTTAAGGCAATAATTTGGTATAGAAGGGGGATGCTAATAAAACTTGGCCAGCTAGTCTATGCACAATTTTTACCAAAATAGTTTTTTTTAAATGAAGTGGGCGGAGGGACCCTCCTGCTGGCCGCAAAATCATATAAAATTGGTCCAGAGGAAACATGTACCCCAGCAGGTCCCCCTCTGCAGAGTCCATAACAAAAAACAAGAGGCTTATAATAGTTATATATGAAAGTAATCTATTAGAATTGTTTATTGAAGATGTTATATGAGCATTAATGTCCATGTGTGGGTAATTCAACCTTCTTCTAACAAGATTAGAAGTAGCTCTGCATCTTTAGGCCCTTATTTGTACTGGCTTTGCTTGATCTCATGGATTTACGCTTAAAAGTTTCGACAATACCAAATTGAGTCGGATTCTTTGAGGGATATTACATGAAGCAGATTGAAGTCTCCTCTATAGTTACAACTCAATTGAGCTTAGAAAAGTGGGACGTACCAAATCCTGATTGTATTTCTAAAAGTTTGGATCAACAGGCTTCAGCTTGTGGTCTCTCTCTCTCTCTCTCTCTCTCTCTCTCTCTCTCCGCACATGCACACATAAAATTGGGAGATATAGATGTGTGCCTCTTGGCTCCCTCGTTTGTTGCTTTTCTTTTTTGAAGACAAGAACCTTTTACCCTCTAAATTTTTGTGCACCTTTTGTGAAAACCTTCAGCTGCTTTATTTCTCGCAATTGTTACTTTGGTTCTGTAGGTTTATTTGGTGGCTGCACATCCTTTAAAACTACACCTTGTTGCCAATGGATTAGTCTTCTCCATAGTTAGAACTGTATTGAACATAGAAAAGCAGGATGTATCAAATGCTCATTATATATCGTCTAAAAATGGGGTATCTAAAAACTTGGCATGGATCAACATGCTTCAGCTGTCACTTTTGTTTTTAATAGTATATTGATCAAATGATCTTTTTTTTCTTACGAGTGTGAGCAGTCAAGCACCCACTCACATCTGGAGATGTATCTGTCTGGCTCTCTATTTTCGTTCTTTTTTGAAGATGAAACTTTTACCCTTTTTATCTGACTGAATTAATTTGTGCAACAGTCATTCCATATTCTTCTGCACTGTTTGTCAAATTCTTCGGTTGCTATATTTCTCTGAGTAGTTGACTTGGTATTGTAGGTTTATTCAATGGCTGCACATCCGTTACAACCACACCTTGTTGCCACTGGAACCAATATAGGTGTCATTGTCAGTGAATTTGATGCTAGATCTCTTCCAGCTGTGGCGGCCCTACCAACACCAGCAGAAAGTCGAGAACATGCAGCAGTGTATGTTATTGAAAGGGAACTGAAGTTGCTTCACTTTCAGTTGTCTAACACTGCAAATCCATCTCTTGGAAGCAATGGATCCTTGACTGAGACCGGAAGGTTTAGGGGAGACTCTTCTGAGCAACTTCACGTCAAGCAGATCAAAAAGCACGTCAGCACTCCTGTTCCACACGATTCGTATTCAGTTCTCTCTGTGAGCAGTTCGGGAAAGTAAGTGGCCACTGACGTAGGAATCTGTGGTATCATGTTGGTCAGGCATTAGCATCATTACAAGTACTACTAATCAATACTCGCATATCACATTGTTGCTTTTTACTTTTTCTTTTCCCACATATGCCCAATTGTTTAGACCCATATTTGCCTTTTCTTTTTAATGATCTTCATGAACTTGTTTCATATGGTGCGGAGTTACTCATTTTAGAGTCTTATTAATCATTGGTACTTCCCTAGCATCAATAAAATGTACTAGAATGATCCTTCTCATGGCTGTGTTCTTACTATGCCATTTTTTGCAGGTATGTTGCAATTGTATGGCCTGATATTCCTTACTTCTCAATCTACAAGGTCAGTGACTGGTCCATAGTAGATTCAGGCAGCGCAAGGCTTTTGGCTTGGGATACTTGTCGAGACAGATTTGCTCTATTGGAATCTGCAATTGCTCCAAGAATGCCCATAATTCCAAAAGGGGGCTCGTCAAGAAAAGCTAAGGAAGCTGCAGCAGCAGCAGCACAAGCAGCGGCAGCAGCTGCTTCTGCTGCTTCTTCTGCAAGTGTTCAAGTTCGTATCTTGCTGGATGATGGGACATCAAATATATTGATGAGGTCAATTGGTGGGCGCAGTGAACCGGTATATAGATCTGCTCTCCTTAGCTAACTAGGTGGAGACACGTGCCTTACATGTCTGCATCTACTTAGAATAACATCAATATATTACTCCCTTCGGCCCAAAATGAAATGGTAATTTTGGGTCAACTATATTTGATTGGGTTCTAGCCGTATTTTCAAAAGAAATCAAATACTACAATTATAATTTTCTTAGATGTAATTTCCAAGTGTATAATGTTATTAGAGCAAATTATTTAAAAAGTGGTTGATTTTTGGAAAAGGGACACTCATTCTGGGACCAAAAATTGGCACTCATTTTGGGATGGAGGGAGTACAAAATAACGATAATAACAAAGAGGGCTTACAACCAAAAACAAGGGTATCATAGTTTCTCTTCAATATATTTACAATGTCTTAGATCCGAATTTCACTCATGACATACATTATAAATTTTTTAAGTTAATGGGTACATTTTTATACTGTAAATGTTAATATGTATAATCATCCTCGACTCTATAAAGAACTTTGAGAGCAATTGTTACATATCGATATTTATTTGACATTTTAAATACTCTTTTAGCTGGGCTAATGGACTAATAGAATGTTGGCTATATATTCTCGGTAGAAATTACAGCTACCTCATTAAATTCTTTTAATAATTCTACTCTGATTTGCACTCTTTAAAAATTGAATAAGAATATTGAGAATAATGGGTTATCATATGAAGGACTTTTTTAGAAGTGTTTGCATTTAGTATTTTATTTTAGTCCAGATAGTTAATCAAAGTAAATAAAAAAAAATTGATCAAGCAAATTCTTCTGACTTAAGATGTCTCTTTCTTGGACTTGGTAGAGCTAGGAATACATCCAAACTATGATGGTTATTTTAGATCATAAGTGGGAAAGGAAATTTAGTGTGTTTGGTCGGAAGGATAATTGTAGGTAGGTAGTCTAGGGACATGAATAGTTTCTTCTTGGAGTTGGAGTTTAGAGAGTTCTTATGAGGATACTAAGATTTACTATTAGTGAATGTAAAATTTTGTAGTTCATTTTAAAGAGTTTAAAATTGCAATTGATCATACTTTTGATGTGATTTTTAGCTATTAAGTCAGAATAGACGTAGTAAATATTGACTTGACCTTTTCCTTCCCGCTAATACAGAGGGATGCAGAATCGACAACCATTATTTCTCTTCTATTTTTACTTGGATTTCCCTTCAATAGTTTGGAATGGCAACGTGCATCTACGATGAATTTTTTTGAAAAACATAGGCTCCTTCAAGACATTTTGAAAAACACATAAGAACCTATCACCACATCAGAGTGGTTAGAATTTACTGTTGTCACGCAAAGAAAAAAAAAAAACAGAACAACATTAAGAATAACTCATCCTCCCCGGGGTGAATATATATTTTCAATAATAACAGTCATATCTATGGTTTACACTAATTATAACATATATATATATATATATATATATATAGTAATCCCATCTCTGATAGCATATAGGAAGTACTTATAATGTATAAATTGGGTGGTGCAATCATTATAAAAAATTTAGATACTAATAAGATGAGAATACTAAATTTCTCTTCTCCAGTCACATCAAATTCAGAAACATTACATGACTTTTACATCTTATATAAAGCACAAACAATTATTAAGAAAATTGAACATAAATGATTACCTTACAGATTTCAACCTTTCGACCAAAATTAAAATCGTTAGAAGGGAGACTATGAGGTATGAAAATGGAGCAGGCGTGAGTTTTGACAATGAATGAGATCAGTTTATATTAGAGGATGGATGCAAATGAAATAGGGGTCTTTTGGTTTAGTCATAATATTTTCTTGACGATTTCCGTATATCTGTATTATTCCAGTGTTGAAGAAATTTGGTTGCACAAGAAGTCAATCTGAAACAACTTAAAGGTTGGACATCGAAAGAGTCTGATTAGATGCAGCAATTTTAGAACTCTTCGAGAAATTTTTCTAGTTTTGAGGGACTTCCATAATTACGTATTTAGTACTCTAGAGAGAATCTTTAAGGGGTATTAATGGGATGTGAAGTTAGAGGGTAAAATTGGAATACAAAGGTTAAAACACTTAATCTTATGATTATATTCTATGTGAACAACTATTAATGCATATGTAGTTTCTGTGCATTTCGGAGGGTTGCCAAGCAGCTTGACAAGATTCAGTCCTCTCACAGTAGTATATATTGGTTATCTGTTTTTCTGGTACGGATGGTCATTCTGATCTGAAAGCTATGTAATCCCGCTTTTCATAATATTGTTTTTGCTCTCCGGCTTGTTCAGATTTCTGAATCTCTTCTGAATCTATCTTAAACTAGCTAATTGAACTGTAAATCATTAGGAAATCTGTAGAATTGCTAATTATGCGGTTAGAAGTAGAACTCAATCGGAAAACCTTAGTATCTTCATTGCTATCCTTTATTTAAAAACTATTGTGCTGTACTCAAAAATACTAACTAGCCTTATATCTGTGTATATTTCATTTTATCTTTGATTTGGTGACTTCAGTATTAACGTGTCACTCATTTTGGGATGGGAGGGAGTACAAAGAAATAATTTGGACTCTGAGGATGAGGCAGATGTTGTGTATTTAAGGTTTCCTCAGCATTCACCCCAAAAGTATAAGGGACTAACCGGCTTTAAGCAGTCTATTGATGATTTCTCTTTGAGAAAATCCGTTATTACTTGATAGCTAATCGGTTTCCGACTCATATGCAACTTTAGCACATGTTATATATTACTTTTCACAAGTGGATCCCAACAGTTAAATTTAACTCTGCCCATCCTGAAAAGGCATTTATACGTTCCAGTTTAGTTTGTCCTCAAACTAGAGGTAGTATTGCTTTCTCTAATACTCCCTTTGTCACTTCAAGAGGAACACTTTGGACTTGTTTGGTCAATTTGACCAATTTTTAAACTGATTTTAAACCTAGTTTTATTTAGTTCGAGAAAACAAAATTATAGCCTTTATAACCTACCAGAAAAAAGACAACCAAAAGCCACGTGTTCTGTTAACTTTGTGAGAAAATAAGTAAATCATCTTCAATTTGCAATCAAAAATTAGGCAGGTTGGCTAGGAAAGGTTGAAGTGTCCCTCTTGAAAGGGGAAGTGAGCAGCATTTTCTAGCAAATGTACTTTAATGCCCTTGTCAATTTTGAATGATAAAAGACGTTGGTCCATCATAAATGTACCAACAACGTGAATGACATTGCCACATTTGCCCACCTTATGAATGAGATGTATTCTAGGAAGTTTAAGGGATTGACAACCATTTTTTTTCAATTTGCACAATGCGTCAAAGTGTACCTCTTTTTGGCGTGGAGGAAATAATTAGTTCATGTTCCTCTCGACGGTCTCATCTATCAAACTTCCACTGGGTCAGATTTGAGCAGATCTCCGCACTTGTAGGTTATTGGTTTGCATGGTGGAGCACTACTAGGTGTTGCGTATCGGACATCAAGGAGGATCAGTCCTGTTGCTGCAACAGCTATTTCAACTCAGTCTATGCCGTTGTCAGGCTTTGGGAGCAGTGCGCTTTCTTCATTCAGCACTATTGATGATGGATATTCTTCTCAAAGGTCTCCTGCTGAAGCAGCACCTCAAAACTTTCAGTTATACAGGTACGGGTATTAGCTCCCTGAAGTTGTTTAACACAGGCAAGGTGCTTTCTGTTTGGTTCCTGAGCATTAAGAATACTTAGAAAGCAAGTCTTTTTCAGAGGTGTAGTAAACATATAACTTCAACCTGCACATTATTGATAGCTATAAAATAATAGACAATACATATATATCTTTGATCAAACAACTTTATGAAATCCAGACATATCCTCTATTTTCAATGCGAAGGCTCATGAACCATGTAATGGCCAAAAAGATACTGATATCAATCGTGCATGTTTTCTCGAAGGTCCACCCAATGGAATGTGCCCAAGTTGATATCACCGACCAAAGCTTATGTTGTTATACTGGTGTCATGATATTAGTATATAAAGTTGCAAACATGAGTCAAATGTGACTTCTTTTCATCTATCCTATCTCTTGAATGACCACCCTTGCTACCCTCTTTAGCTGCAATGCACATGAAGTCAATGTCTAGTGGACTTCTCTGCCAATCCTTAAATGAACCATGTAAAATTATTATTATTTTTATTTTTTTCCTTCACATTTTCTGTCTGATATTGTTTAAGCACTATATGTAGTGGAAGCCATCTGTGAGTGAGCATGACTAGTAGGAGTAATAGCGTAGTACTAGTAGTATAAGAAAGAGGAGTCATGATAAGCAGAAAATTTCAGCAGAAAATTGTACAGACTTGATGTGTCATGAAATCCGTGCAGACACATCTTCCTCCATTTATTGGATCAATGGTCTAGAAAATAACTCCTCAATTCTGTTGCTTTTGTTGTAAGAATTTGATGTAAACCTAACATTTCCCAAAAAAGAGTAGTGGAAGCGTATAATGAGGATTGGATTTAATTCGATACAGAGCGCCTCATTATGGTCCATTATAAGGTTGAATGATTTGAAAACTCAATTGGTTCATGCCATAGATGATAGTGATTGACATTCTACCTATTTCTTGGGTGCTAAATTCATGAATATAGTGCCTTCAAATGTAGTGTGGCCATCAACCAATTAATTGCCTATAAATATATTCACTATTCGCCATCAGAAGTAAAAATTGATACATACAAAATTTTGGGTGTGCGTGAAGTGTAGTTAAAAAAAAGCAATGCAGTTGTATTTGAGAAAAATGTCCTATCAGATTTATATGGTTTTTAGTGCTGAATATGTGAGACAATTTATATTGACGGTGGACCAAAATTTTACTCAGAATGTTTATACAACAAAGTTCAACAGTAGTGATTGTTGAATTGGAAACTAAGCTTTAAGCTCATTGTGAGTTTCTATACATTGTTGACTGAGGGTGAGTACGCTTCACTATAAAAGTAAATCTGCAATGACGTAAAATCTTACGTCATTTCAAAGTGCATATTGAGTATGCTCTATCTTGAATTGTCCATGAATCTCTCTCAGGATTAGTGTATCCAAGCGAGCCTACAGTTTGTTTCTCAATTGCTCCATTGAATGGTACATCTTGTTTTTGAGTTTGTTTGTATCATATTATCTGCAATATACGCAATTAGAAGTTCATGAAGGATTAGTGTATCCAAGCGAGCCTACAGTGTGTTTCTCAATGGCTCCATTGAATGGTACATCCTGTTTTTGAGTTTGTTTGTATCATATTATCTGCAATATACGCAATTAGAAGTTCATGAATGATTAGGCTAGGTGGACGTGGATCTCAAGCTTAGAGCATGTTTTTGTGATTTCAATCTTAGTTCACTTCATACATGTCAGGAAGCTGACATGAATTACTGCTTCCAACTTGCGAAAGAAAAAGGTTATCCTTTTTCATCTCTTTATCAAAACAAATTTTTTGAACTCCCAGGATTGTGGATCAGGACATAGGACTTCTTCCTCTGGTCGTCTTTGGACCTCGCCTTCATCCAAGCTTGAGACCATTTATGTGGTCAAATCTCCTCTTTTAACTCCATCAAGCTGACTCTCTTAGAGTTTACATGCCCTCTCTATTAGCAACTTAAAGCTGTCGAACAGTCATGCATGTTGTTTTACTACCCTGGCCTATATATCTTTTCTATCGGTGAAATAAAATAAAATCTTAGCAGTATTCTTATCCTCTTATGAGCAAGTCAATCCCCACATTTTGCTTCATTTCCTTGATATAGTTATTTTGCATCATTTCCCTATGGTTACACTAATATATATTCTTTATATGGTTATCCCTGGTTTGGATTGAATTATGTAGTTGGGAAAGCTTTCAACCAGTGGGTGGTCTCCTCCCTCAACCAGAATGGACGGCTTGGGATCAAACTGTTGAGTATTGTGCATTTGCATATCAGCAATACATCGTCATTTCTTCCTTGCGGCCTCAGTATAGATATTTGGGAGATGTGGCAATTCCTCATGCTACTGGGGGTGTTTGGCATCGAAGACAGCTGTTTGTGGCTACACCAACAACAATCGAGTAAGTGTTTCATATTGAATGTTTGAATTAGTTTAAGAGTAGTGATAGACAAAGCGAAAATTCATAGGGAAAACTGAAAGGGAATGATGTGTCGCCAATCAAAGGGATTTTGAAAATTGTAAATAGTGGGACCCACTAATTCACAATCATTCTTACTGGTGACACCCCATTCCTTTTTATTTTTCCCTACACATTTTCCCTTAGGCATTTTCCTTAGTTTAAGTTAGGTCTCATTCCGCACCACCTAGGATGACATAACATAACCAACCATTTTGCTGGTGCAAGAATGTTTATTTTCTTCAGGGGATTTTCTAGTTAATGAGTCAGATTGTGCATGCTGGCTGAAAAGATTTCACGAAGCAAGGGCTAGTTGGATGAGATTCCTATGGCTCCCTGATTAACACGTAAAAACATTTTGAGCTCATATGTATTGTTTATTAGTTGTGATTTTACTTGGAAAGAAGAAAATTGGATTTTGAAAAAAGCTAGCAGAATGGAGGAAAAGGTTCTCTAGTGATTTAAACACTTTAACCATGGGATAGACCCTTCCCCTCCTCCCTCAGGGTTCCCGGGTATGTAATTGTTAATACATGATATACAGGGTTGGGTCCTCTTTGGAACATCTTAAACTTTTTGAAGAACACTCAACCAACATGGTTCTAAATCTTTGTCGATGTGAGGTCTAGGGTTTCAATCATCCAACTTGCATTTGTTTCCCATTGTAATCTTTGTGCAAACATGAGCAGTCTAACTCTTTATGCTTCTCGTGAACACCTTAATTTATCTTCCCACGTGTCAGCAGGAGTCGCATGTTAAGGAATTGTTAAAGGTGATATACATTGTTGGGCTCCTTTTTTCTATCAGTTTAAACTTTTCAAATGAGATGATAAACTAACAATACTTTGAAGAATAGCAAATAGACAAGGAGCATCCGTAATTGATGGACGTGTTTCCCATGTGAAGAATCTAAAATATGGTATGCCTTACAATTGGTGGCTAATATTTTGTAAGACCATGCAGCTTCATGTGCATTTTGGTTGACTTGGTGGTATGAATCACAACCATCAAATTAGAATATGTCAAATGTGGAAGATTTTGATCTTTAATTGATTATAGACCCCTAGAAATCACTAAAGACAGTAACTTGTAATGACCTCATACACAATCTGAAACATTGATTGAAATAGAGTTATTCTATTATTTGTATTCATGAGGTCATTTTTTCAGATTTTCAGTTTTTCTTTGTCCTCGGAGTGTTTCAGGCTGCAAATTATCTGTCCTTCAACCTGAACATGTTTTGTAATCCCTTTATCATCATTCATCATTAGCCATGTAACAGTTATCCGCTCTATCTTGTTGTGTTTGCAGATGTGTTTTTGTGGATGCTGGCGTTGCACCTATTGATTTAGAGACAAAGCGGAGGAAAGAAGAGATGAAATTAAAGGAAGCACAGGCAAGAGCTGTTGCAGAGCATGGAGAGTTAGCACTAATTGCAGTAGATGGTCCACAAACTACTACGCAAGAGAGGATAACGTTGAGATCCCCAATGCTACAGGTGGGAATTCTTTTTGAGTATCCCTTTTTCGGTATGGCACAACTTGATTTTTGACTAGTAATTAAGTTTAGTCGTCTCTAGATTGTTTTGGCATGTCATACTGGCTTTGAGATTTCTACGATCCCAATGCCAATACTTGGTGTAGATTTAGTTCTCTTTCTTGTTCATTTCTGTCAATATTTGAAGTGAATACTTCTTAACACTGGAAGTTTTCATATCTCTTAATGGAGAATATTGCTTTCGAGCCTGTGGACAGTTCTTTTATCAGACAATTGGTTAGAGTTGTGATGACACTGGAAGTCTAGCAACCTGATACCTCGTCAGTTTTAATTTTTGCATAAGAATTATGGGAGGTGGGTTTGGTTTTTCTTTCAAGTTGAAGATGCTGAAGTTAACCTTGCTATTTGTTTCAAGTCTGTTGGACACCTGCTGCACATATTCATGGGAGTTCAATACTGAGCATCATGTATCACATCCACAGCTATTTTGAAGCTTTTTCTATTATGCTCAATCATTTGTGTAGTGATTTCAAATGAACTTGAAGATCTTGAGTTGACTGATGGCAGTTAATTTCACTGCACACACTCCTCGTCGTAATTTCAAATGTCTGCTTTTGAGCAGGTACTCTTAGCTGATTCCTTTCTATAGATAGAGTTTGCCATAAATATTCATTGATATAGGGATTCTGTGTGTGTTGCTAAATATAGAAATTACAGGCGTAAAAACTAGAGATGCACCTTCATGCTAGCATGCAAAGCTCATCAAGCAACTAGATGCATCCTCATGTTGCTGGAGAGCATTATTATTTGTCTTCACTCTTTCACTTGGCAACCTCTTGCTGTTTGTAATGTCCAAACAAATATCCTGAATTGACGCTTGATTGTAATAAGTTTCAAACATAGTGTCGCTAACCATTTAACCAATCACGTTCAGAAAGTAACTTTTTTCATTTATTGTTATTTTGAAGTAATCGTTTTAATTTTCAGGTCGTGCGGTTAGCTTCTTTTCCACATGCCCCATCTGTGCCTCCTTTCCTAACATTGCCCAGACAATCTAAAGTTGATGCTGATGAGGCAATGCAACCTGATGAAAGGAAAGTTAACGAGATAGCTGTTGGAGGTGGAGGGGTGTCTGTGGCCGTTACTCGTTTTCCAGCTGAGCAAAAGCGGCCTGTTGGACCTCTCGTTGTCGTGGGGGTTAGAGATGGTGTATTGTGGCTAGTTGATAGGTATGTTAACTTCCTGGTTCACATAAGTGACAAGCATCAATTTACCAAGTGCAAGGCAGGAAAACACTCCACCCTTACCAATACATGATAGCCTTATTTTATGCGGGCTTCTGAAATTCATTATCGGTATCAGGTGCTGGAAACTTAGATTCTGGTACGATCAAAGTACTGTTTGGAAGATAAACTACCAGCATGCGCATGTACTACTCACATTTATAGTTAATACTTACATCGGTCTCTATATATGTTCCTGGGTTGCATAGTTGCTTTGGAATGAGTAAGCCTCTGTTGGCTTGAATATCAAAATTTACAGGAAAAGAAAGTACAGCTGTTATCCTGCATGGTTGTGCCTTTAGATGTTACAGGATAATGTGGTCATGCCATAATTCTGAAGGACTTTCCTGTCTCCCCTTTTAACAATATTTTAAAGCTTAATTTTCATCTTTTGTAATGTCAACCAAATATCTTAAGTAAAAATAATCTTGCATAAATTGTTTTGTAATTCACTTCACTATCATAAGATTGCTCTTACTGGTTGCAGATTGAAGGAAGTCATTGCAACTTCCTTG
>JAOTQG010188602.1:0-16630 GCA_025631175.1 Iris virginica | reverse complement strand
GAGAGAGAGAGCGAGAGAGAGAGAGAGAGAGAGAGAGAGAGAGAGAGAGAGAGAGAGAGAGAGAACCTTCGAGAAATGGTACCCATCAGGTACTGAAATTTTAAGACGCAAGCTTCCATCACTAGATGAACCACCATCAACTGCAATGATCTGTGTATCAGCTGATGATCGCCTTCGAAAGCGCTTCAAAGATCTTGAGTTTCGTACAGGAGGCTTTACTCCTTTTAATTCTAAGGTAAGAAGCTTTGCTTCTTCATTGGTCAAGTCTAGATATCTAATTTGACTGTTATTTGTATCAGCTATGAAAATTCGTCCTGCAAGATATCAAGGAATGCAAATATAAGGTGTATATTTCCATCTGTGGGTTCGCAAGGATTGAAAACTCAATTCCTATGCTGAAGCACAAACAACAAAAGGATTAGATTTTTGAACAATACGAAACAAAGCAAATACTCAAAGATCGATTTGCGCCATTGTCGCCTAAGAAGTCTCTTGATTTGTATGGTGATATCTCAAAGTTCTTGGGGAAATCAGGAGTTTTTTTATACAAGCAGATCCCTGAAGCTAATACAGGTTGACAGTTTTAAACAAGAATCACACGATTTTAAATTTATAAAACTACCATCATAAATTTACTTTAGAAGCTATAGAGAATGAGCTACAACTAGTCAACATTTATCTTTATGACCTTTATTTTGCTGACTTGCCTGCAGATCATATCAAGGACCAAATTCATCTACTGTAATTTCGCAAGTTCTCTAAGTTTGCACAGATAAACATTTCTGGTGTTTATGCTTGGTGAAGGCCAGCAGTTCGAAAGAGATGCATATAGAAATAATTATGAAAATGTTAGAACCGCCGAGAAATGATATTTGGATATGTGGTAATTCAGGCCACAGTGATATTACATGCTTGTACTTTGGAAGGGCAGAAAGCATAACTTCTTAAACCAAACACCCTAGGACCATTCTAACATAGCTTCTTTTGATTTAAATTTTTTTTGCTCGGCAACATAGCTGAAATCAAAACTACAGGTATCAACGTGTGGACCCATGTTAGTGTAAAAAAGGACATTATGAAAGGAGAGAAATCACCTCTATCAGCTTCCACAATTCCCGACGGTTCTGAGAGCTGCCAAACAAAGGAGCAAAAGAAACTGTCATCCTTCAGATAATCCAAATCGTACGGCATATATCTTTAGTTCAAGAATGGAAAAAATAAACACTCATCCCTTTTTAGAATTCATCCAGAACATAATTATTTTACATAAAGAATTTTGTTAAGATACCCACTCCAGGAGTATCTTAACAAGGGGCTCCATTTGTTTTGACAAAACACCTTGACTCTTGAAGTAGACATAAAGTATAGTAGATTATCATAATTATTTGAAATTCTTCCGTTTTTTTAAGAAAAGACATTGCTCCCAGCCATTGCTCTTAGTTGCATTATCCCTACGCACCACCAAAACAGTTATTCAGAGTTTTGAGATAAAGAATTTTCCTCCAATTATTTGCCAACTTTCTTGAAATTGTGTGATGCAAATCCCTTGGTTCTATGCTACAGAACCTATACATGATGCCTAAGGTTGCTTGATGCTAAGCCAGGGTTTTCTTGGTTATTCTCTAGGTTATTCCCATTTCCCTATTTTCAGCTATCCTCACACCTCCCATACCCTTCCTTACCAACCTCAAAATGGTAATTTATCTATTATATTGTTTTAAACCCTAACATAGCCTTTCTAATAGCCCTTTTTCAGCTGCGTTTTACATCAATATTGGCCCAACCTTGGTCGGTTAAGGGTATCCACCCTTCTCCTGCATCAGGACAGTAGCAGATGGTCATATTTTTTACTCCCCATTCTACATTTATCTCATTCTACAAAAAAGGGGGTTAATAGTCCAAAACAATAGGATATCTTAAAGTGGGCATCCTAACAAAACCCATAAAAATATACACTGCTACACCCCGCATTTTATCAATGCTCCGTTCACACTCTTTGTGTACCATTGGAAACATTTGTAGCCAAAATCCATGAGCGATACACTGTGATTAAGGTTAAACTGAGATATGATTACGCGTACTTGTCAAGTGTCTGGAGAACAACACGAAGGAGCACGCAAAGAGCTACTACCAAAACCAGTCGTGCTACAGGCAATCAAATTATTAGTTATCATGGTCATCGGCATTACGGAAACACATGAAAGACCGTGGTCTAGAGAATTGGCATTGGATAGCGTAGAATGGAGGAAAAGGAATCATGTAGCCGACCCCTAGTGATTGGGATTAAGGCTTTGTTGTTGCGGTTGTGGTTTCATAGTTCTTGCAGCAAAGACAATTATTGAGTTTCCAACAAATACACTAAAATGAATAAGAAAAGACTCGGCCACATTTCTCTGACCTGAGCAACTGCCAGGGTTCCATCCTTGAAACCAGCTTTTCCGGTTCCTGCCAATGTGCTCACTCTTTTACTAGCTGGATCTAGCTTCTTGATCTGAAAATTGAAGACAAGCTCATGCAGTATGAACGTATTTTCAGCAATGCGACTGTCAAACTTGTGTAAACAGCATAACATAACACGTACTTTAAGCGTATTTATATATCTTTTCTGGTAAATGTAGTTCAAGTAAGGAAGCTTATCATATTAGATTCGGAATGTGTTCTAGGTGGCGGAAATGAAAAATCATTTATCAATGGTTATCCGTTGTTCCCTTACATGATGGCACTGTATTTATTAGTGCATAGAGGATTTCGTTGCTGGGCTTTCCAGTCTTCCAATCGATTAGATGAGAGCAGGTGAGCTTCTCTTTCTTTATACTCATGCTCCCTGTTGGTTTCTATATGTCCTGATGCAAGGTATTAGTTATTTGATTGCAGAACTTATTTTGCCTGTCAACTTAGTTCATGCTCTTTTTGGTTCTCGGAAGAGAAAGAAAAGAAAACTTAAAGAACAAATATTAAAAATGCATTGTCATGACAAATGAATCAATCATATTCAGTAAAAATCATCAGTGTAGCTCTCATATCATAACATATATAAAATTACGGATCCCCGTAAGTGTTTTGACATTCTAGATCCCCAAAATTTCCCCTTTTAACTTTTGATTTGAATTTCCACTAAAGTCTTTTAACTTGGACTTTATCATCTTATTTATTTGTAATTTTCAAATTTATATTAGATGGGGTAGTATTCTAGTGTTTAGGAATATATATGTACTGATTTGTTAGAATTTAAGTCGTAGTAGGTTAGCATATGAGTTAAGCTTATTTTTAGTAGGTTTTAACTTGTTTTTCAATATTTTTAACCCAAATAATATTTGTATTAACTGTAAATCCGAATTTAAATATATCTACTTTTAGAGTTTGATGTTGGAAAAGACTTAAATTATTTGTGTAATAGTATTGGTTTTTTTTTAACTAAAATTTTCAGAAAATAATAGATGGGTAGTATTCTTGCATTTAGGAAAATATTTTCTTTGATTTGGTATATTTTAAGGCTTAGATCAGGAATGTGATATTTAGTGATTTTTGATGATATGATATCAGTTTTTATAATGATTAAAGAGAAAAGGTAGGAGAGAAATAGAGAAAAAATGGTGGAACCCTTCAAAAATAAAATATCATATCACATCGCATTCGTGATCTAAATCTAAGTTATCTTAGGTTAGTATATGAGTTAAGCTTATTTATAGTAGGTTTTAACTTGTTTTCCAAAATTTCTAGCCCCGGGGAATCCAGACCCCATTATAAGACTGCGGTAATACTGATTGTTCCATCAATATGATGTGCGCCGAGGGACTTGTACCCATGACCTCAAGGTGCATAGAGCGTCGTCCTTACAACTAGAGTAAGAGCTCATCGGCGCTTTCCAAGATTTTTAGCCCATATAAAATTGATGTAATTGGAAATCCAAATTTAGATATCTCTACTTTTAGAGTTTCATGTCGAAAATCATCATCTCATAATCATAACATATATAAAAAGCACCGATCCCCTTAATTGTTTTCACATTTTGGATCACAATTTATCCTTTAACTTTTGATTTGAAATTCCAATAATTTCTATTGAGTATTGACTTGACTTTATCCTCTTATTTATTTATACTTTTCGGATTTATATTAGACGGGGTAATAATTTTGTGTTCAAGAATATATTTTGTGTTGATTTGAGCAGTTGGTATACCGAGACATTAGGCGCTCCTAGCAAGGACTGCCACCTTTCTTAAAAATGAACATAAAAATCATGAATTATAAACAAGATTAATTATATTTATTTCATGTTCATAATTTATGATCTTCATGTTTACTAGGTGGTGCTCCTTAGTAGGAGTGCCTAGTCTCTCGGTATAATTTTCAGAATTCAAGTCCTATTAGATTATTATATGAGTTAAACTTATTTTTAGTAGGTTTTAACTTGCTTTTCAAGATTTTTAATCCATATAAAATTGGTATTAATTGTAAATCTGAATTTAATTATCTTTACTTCTAGAGTTTGATGTTGGCAAAACCCACTATTTGGTCCCTTATCTTTTCGCAATTTATCAATTCGGTACTATACCGATTTTTGCTACCATTCAAGTGAGTTATCTCATGAATTGTTACCAATAACATCTTTTTGCATATTTTAGGGCAACAAAAATAGTGGCATTTTTTTTAGGGACCTGATGTAAAAAAAAGTTTTGGCCTCATCACATGGAGGATTTGCGAATTAACTTTAAAAAAAATCAATTCATTCAAATAATTTGAAATGAACATATGGAAAAAATATTTTTAGCAGTGCCGTAAAACTTAATATTTTTTTAATGTGAACAACAATTTAATCACAATAAACAAAATTTTCGTTTTTCTTAAAAATTAATATCAATGGTAAAATAAAATCAATAAATAACTTAACCATAATAGGTAAAATTAATTTTGTGACTCTCACTAATTTTTTAATTATAAATTCAACAAGGATAACTGATGGGTTGTGTTTGTTTTGGAGGGACGGTTGGTTAAGAGATTTGATTATTTATTCTGATTTTGAAAAATGGATTAATGTATTTTTTATTTCTTATGTTTTTATATCACTCATATTACTTTCTTTCCATCTTTTGCTATTATATATTTACTTTTTAAAAATAAAACTTTTTGTTTCTTAAAATATTACAATGATGAAAAATATTAATAAAAATAAAAATTTTGAAAGATAAATTAAAATATTTTATTTTTTATGCGTTCTATTACATTATGTTGATCTGATTTATCATTAAAATTTATTGGCAAATGTTACAAAATTAATTTTAGCTATTATAGTTACGTTATTTATTGATTATCTTACTATTGATGTGAAATTTTAAGAAAAATAGAAAGTTTCAATGCATTGCAAAAGATATGTATTTCATATATTCATTTTCAAATTATTTGAATGAATATTTTTTAATTTAATCCACATCACCCTCCATGTGAAGAGGCTAAATTCTTTTTTAACACTTAGATCCCTCAAGGAAACGTCAATACTTTTACCCCCAAAATGTGCAAAAAGTATGTTATTGGTAACAATGCACTAGGTAAGTCACTTGATTGGTAGTAAGAAAAAAGGTATAGGACCAAACTGTTAAACCGCAAAAAGGTAAGGGACTAGAAGGTGGTTTTGTCATTTGATGTTGAAAAAGAAGTAAATTATTAGTGTAATAGTATTAGTTTTCATTTAATTATAATTTTCAGATTTATATTAGATGGGTGGTATTTTGGTATTAGGAAAATTTTATATTGATTTGGTTGAATTTAAGTTATCTTAGGTTAGTATATGAGTTAAGGTTATTTTTAGTAGGTTTTAAGTTATTTTTCAAGATTTTTAGCCGATATTTAATTATAAATTATGAATTTATAATAGATGTATTCTTGTGTTAAGGAATGTACTATTAGGTTAGTATTTCAGTTAAGCTTTTTAGTGAGTTTTATATTAAACGGGGTAGTATTCTTGTGTTTGGGAAAAAAAAATATGTTGATTTGGTAGAATTTAATGTATCTTAGGTTAGTATATTAGTAAAGCTTATTTTTCGTAGATTTTAACTTGTTTTTCATGATTTTTAGCCTATATAACATTGGGATTAATAGTAAACCCGAATTTCAATATCTCTACTTTTAGAGCTTGATATTGGAAAATAAGAAAAAGTCAGATTTGGCCCAAACAGGAAAGAGAGAAACTGAATTAGAGAGCTGTGTAACTTTGTGTTAGTTGAATAATAGAATATTACAATCCTATTTATAAAATATCTCTACGTTTATATATTTTACTTATAGAGGACTATCACATTTTTATATAGACATTTCTTTTAGTTTAGAGTGTCACTTTACTGTTAACGATAATTAAATTTAAACTTAATTATCAAAAAATATTATTAATCATTATTACAATTGAATTTGGTAAGCCAATAAATGCATTACTTCAATTGAAACTAACTCAACATAGTTTTCAAACATCCATATCTCGTTAGGAGGGCGTGAAGTAGGTAATTGCATTTAGTATTAAGAAAGCTTCTTCAATCTGATAATCAGAAGTACCTTGTGATTATAAGAATCTGCAAAATAAATTTGACCATCCTTTCCACATGAGACACCCAAAGGATGTTGAAGAAGCACATCAGAGCCTACTCCATCATGGTCTCCATACTGCAATGGAGGAAAAAACTACAACTTAGTCCGAGTCAAAGGATTTGTTCCATATGTCATGGGTGCAACATCGACAAATTCTCAGTCTTTTCTATCCCACATAGAAGCCCCAGGTGGCAGATTCCAAATGAACAACTTAAATGATAAGCACACCGATAGACAAATGTAAGTACACATCGAATCCAAGAAGACTCCACTACATTATTTGAAACTTGGGCAGTAGAGTTGGTAAAACTACTAGAGACTAGGCTTGATTTTAGCTGACTATGTAACTGCTTACAATCTGCACCTAAGCTTCAAGAGCCAAACTTGAGCACATTTTGGAGCTCTTCTTTGACAACAGACACTGTTAATTCTAATAAATTTCTAAGCTACTTGTACTCGGCTCAAATAAGATTGCTACATAAGGGATCCAGACTAATAGGCAGACAAGCATAGTTGGCTCAGTTTTAACATCCCTATATAAACGACCAACCTGGTCCAAAGATGAGACTCGTTTCTTCACAGGAAACAGAAATACCTTGAACAGATTTTCGGCGAAAACTGGATCGCCACCAGCTAGTAATCTTGATCCTCCTGTTTTTAGATCAAGTGCTCGAATGGAGCTACTCTCGCTATCAGCAATAAATGCCTCCTTAAAATCTACAAAAGCGCAACAGAGTATGGGTTAGAAATCAATACCCTCCAAGTAGTTACTGAAAGCCGTACCAACTATCCAATAATTCCAACAAAAGTACCTTGTGATAGTGATACTCCAGAAGGCTGTGCAAATGATGTGCTTGTGGAGCTAGTTAGATAGTGAAACAAGCAGAAATTAGTATTGTCAAAGTCCATTTAGTATCATTAAATGTAAGTCCATGGTTGGCTGATATTCTTTAGTTAGAAACTTCACACTTCAAGCAGTAACCATTTATTAAGTTAGAAACTTCAAACTTCTAATGTACATAAGTTTGTGTTAGAACTCAAACCAAACCGTGTTCTATACCCTATGTTACCTGGGTTCGGCATGAAGGATCGGATACGGGTGCAGATCTGACGATTGCGTTCAACATTGTTTTAAATTTAGAATCCTTGGATACGGACAAAAAGTATCCAAAATAAAGATACGGGTGTGGGGTTCCTTCGTCCAGAACATTTATGTTTTTTTATACATGTTTATATCATTCTTCCTACCCCAAATATATAACGGCAATTTATAAAAATATAATTGTTACAATTTAATAGTAAAAGGTAAACTTAATTACTGGAGTTGATGTTCAATGAATCTCGCCTTCCAATCTATATTCAAGATACTTTGGCCCACTATATTTTAGAAACAACGCCCAACCAGTGACGCCTGAGCCAATTCAAGTTTCTTAACCCTAATCCAACTACCGTCTCCTATAACACGAAGCGGCACACAGAGTCATACCCTAATCTGACTCGACATACCTCCACCGTATCCAAGAATGGAGTATCCGCTTGCCATTTGAAGGATCGGACGCGGAACCCGTATCGGGATCTCTCATGTCAACACAAAGAAAATGAAGGAGCCAAGTAACAAAGGCTATACCAAAGTGTTTTCTCTAGCGAGTATATGCAAGCCAACCTCAATAATGACGGAAGCGTATAGGAAACCGAACAATATTCAGCAAATATGAGAAGAGGGAGGAAGAGAGAAAAAGAAGGAGAAAGGCACTTACCCTCGCAAGGGATCAGCCAGACCACAAAGGCAAAAGCCTAACTCAAATATCATCAATCAACTCCAAATTAACAACTGGAAATTACATCGATATATATAAGACCAAAGTAAATCCTTCAGCTACTAGGACTAGGGCTAGTAAACGAAATAAAAATTTGAAAACAAATCCTAAATCTACTATGGCTAGCACAGACTTGACTTATTACGAATAGGACTAGGAAAACAACTAGTTACTAATAGAGATTTCCAAATTAATAAGGACCTAAAGTAATACTAATACTAATACTAATCCTGATTAATCAAGGTACCAATAGTACTAATCCTAATGGATATATAATAATCAATTTATCTCTGAATAATAATACACCAGGACGATTAATGATTTAAACTAATACCATTGTGTTTGAGCATACATCCAGCATCATTCTCACAACATTTAAGAAAGCTCGATATCGATTTTTTAAGTGGCAAAGAATGCAAGTCCAAATAGTCATTCATTGAAGCTTGAGGGTCAAAGTCATGAGCACATCATTTGGAAATACGTGAGTTAAAAGAAGGAAGTTTGGACACAGTTTCGACTTGAAATATAGCATCAGAATACTCGAGGACATCTTTGAAGCAAACTGGATTCGGAGCTCGATAGTTAGATTGTCCGGATTCTTGGTCTTCATTGTCACTATGATGCACAAATTCCAGAGATTCAATAGGCTCTTCAACTATTCCCTCTACTATACGGTTATCTTCTTGGATGCTTTTTGTGTTTGAGGAGCTTCTTTCTCTTTAGCAAGAATTTGAAAATCAGCTCTTAACTCAATAAGCTAAGCTCTTTTGAAGCTACAACACAAAGTATCTTGCAATGCATCAATTTTAGCTTGCATTTTAGCATTGTTAGCTAGCTTATTTGCAGCAACTGAGTTATGCTTTCATTGTGAAGATCCATGACTAAAGGTGCAAGGGGATGAAAGAAAGAAACCAAGAAGAATAGTTAAGAGACGACTGGGAAAACACAGAAAGGAAGAAGATTTTCTGTTCCTTTTTTTCTTTCAAAAACAGATTTCGGACAAGAGGTGGCTAGAGCTTCTCCAACCATGACCGGAAAAGCATTGGTCACGACATTTCTCTCTCCTCCACATCATCGTCAACCAAAACCAGAACTCCAAACAACTTTCACCCCTACTGGAACGAAATTCACGACTCTCTCTTATACTTTTTGTCATACCCCGCCATATTTTTTCTCACCTACTCATTTCTATTACAATTTACTAACTACTATATTATTGTATTTCAATTAAACCTCCAACCGGTAATGAGTAGTAATTAATATCTTTAATTATGACTAATATCGACATTTATTAATAATTAACCTTGTTAATTATAATTACGATTTATTTTCATATTTTTGACGAAAATAAAAATATAATTAAATTTAATTAATATCTTATTATTTTTGTGAAATTGCTACTGCATCCTGTCGTATTTTGTGAAATTACACCGAAGCAGTACCAAAGTTCGTACTGCATCCTGTTGTATTTTATGAAATTGCACAAGATGCAGTAGGAATATAGCTACTGCGTCTTATTATTTTTGTGAAATTGCTACTGCATCCTGTTGTAAGTTATGAATCGTACTTGGATGCAGAACGAATTTTTGCTACTGTATCCTGTTATTTTTTATTAATTTGCATTGAATGCAGTGTTCTACTGCATCTTGACTTTTTTTGACTTTTTTATAAAATATATTCATGATTGAATTTATTTTAAAGAAAATTTAATTACGAACAAAAATATGCAATCGGATTTCAATTTGAAATTATAAATAATGAGATATGGACATTTAAAAGAAATGGTGGAAAAAAAAATAATTGTGTTCACACCTAATGCATTGACGTTATTACCCTTATTATTCAATCAATTGTGTTCATACTTGAATTAATCTCAACCGTATTTTCTCTTTTAATCCAATGATATAAATTGGTTCCTACGGTTCTCATTTGAGCACTCCCCTATGTTTATATATATATATAGGAAAGTGATCAGGTACAAATCACAAATATCGTACAAACGTACGAACATGTTGTATCTTTGTACTTTTTGTTGTATCTTTGTACTTTTTTGTTGTATCTTCGTTAATTTTGTTGTATCTTAATTTATTTTTTTGTATCTTAGTAAGACCTCGTTGTATCTTATTACGTTTTTGTTGTATCTTCGCATCTTAATTAGTTTGTTGTATATTTACGAACCTGTTGTATCTTAGTATATTTTTGTTGTATCTTAGTTGATTTTTTAAAAAAATCTTGTGTTGGATTTTTATTTTACAAAATACGGTCATATAACTAACATACAACAAAAATGTACTAAGAAACAACTAGTTCGTACGGTTTGTACGAAAAAGTGGTTTGTAGCGGAATAAGCCCATATATATATATATATATATATACACATCATTCATTGTTGAAATTGACATATCAATCATGTCATCCTTTAATGAGAAAGTGACATATCAATTATGTCAAGTCGAAATCGACAAATCAAAATGTAAGCTTTTATTGAAAATTAGATGCATAAATGTTTCCTTTACATAAATTATTGTACTACATGTTCGAGCAAATAAGTCGGAGATATTTTTTGACGTAGCTCATCTTCTTCTACGCTTTCATTGAAGGAGTTACAGCTTTCTTCACCCCCCAAAATCCACACTTATGTTCTTACTTGCTATATCATTTCTCATCCATTAAGAAAAGTCAAGAAGAAAATGGATGATTTCTTTAATGAAAGGGGAAAATTTATTGAGAGGAAAGAAGAAAATGATACTCATTGAAGAAGGAAGAAAACTAGGATTTGAAAAAGTTGTGCAACATATATGAAATTTGGTCCCTATTTGCATGAGAAAATATATTTACATTGGTGCTTTTTTTCAGGTATTTTGCATTTTTTTTTAATGACCATTATGATAGGATTAAAAATTTGGGGTCCAACTTGCGTTCACCTTTTGGATCGCCTCAATTTTCCTATCCACTATCCTAACTTTCTTTCCCCATCTAAATCTATCACTTGCTCATGGATAACAAACATACTTATCATGAATGTAGGAAGATAGACTAGTCATAACATTATCTCTCTTCCATGACAACACAAATTGTCATGGTTTGAGAAGCTCTTATGTGTCAGATGGAGATATAGACTTCTGTGGTCTGGTGACCCAGTCAAGAACAGATAAGGAGAGCTGTTGGAGGTTTGTAGAAACAGGAGAATGAGGTTGCAGAATTTGGTAGGTTGCAGAATTTGGTAGGTTGCAGATTTTGCATGGTACTGTGGGTGAATTAAATAAGGACTCTTGAATGTCAATTTCAGATCTGGTTGTTGGATAGATGGCGGCTGCGGAAGAAGTATTTCTGGTTCTGTAGCGAACTCCTATGGTAACTAATTGTGAAAAAAGAACAGATTTTAAGAGAAGAGGCTTAAGAACAACAACAACAAAAAAGTTGCAGAAGCGAAGAGAAAAGACATGATTTATGATGTGAGAATGGAAAACATTTTCAAAATTGTATAACAAACATGTGAATCCAAGCTTTCCTCTCATACCAAATAATGGCGGAAGCGTATCGAAAACAGAAAATTATTTAGCAAATAGTAGAAGAGGGATAAACAGAGAAGAAGACAGCGAAGAAATGCTTACCCTCGCAAGGGATCAGCGATGCTCATGGGCCACAAAGGCAAAAGTCTAACTCAAATATTATCAATCTACTACGAATTATCGATGGGGAATTACATCGATATTTATAAGACCAAAATAAATCCTTAACCTACTAGGACTAGCGCTAATTTAATGAAATAACAATAGGAAAAGAAATTCTAAATCTACTAGGACTAGGATAGCTTAACTTATTACGAATAGGACAAGAAAAACAACTAGTTACTAATCATAGGACTTTCCTAATAATTAACGATGTAAATTCTAAAGCAGTACTAATGTTAATGCTAATCTATCAAGGAAATAATAATACTAAGTGTGATTTGTCAAGGTAACAATACTACAAATTCTACTGAATACATGAAATCCAATTTATCTCTGAACAATGATATACCATGATCAATTAATAATTCAAATCTAATGACATTATCCTTCTGCTTATGTCATGCATCACTCAAAGATAACACCAGTGTGTTAAATGATCGAACTAGATATACCAAGTTGATACATAACCAAAGCCTTCAGATGAGTTGATAGCCTAAAATGGTATGATATTTATGTTGCACAATGTCTTGAACTCGAGTCATCCTACTTGTACCAGTTTTCCTCAATATTGTTTCCGCACAAGTTTACTATGTTTATCTGTGATGCAACTGATAACGCACATTGAATTATGTCTCCACGTGTAAGTGTTTATCATTAGGGGGAGAGTTATGCCTTGACTTACTTTTCTGGGCATATCTAAAAACTAAGGCTTTCAGATGGGTTGGTAATGAGACCACACACCTTCATTAAAATACGCAATTATTACACACTTCCCCTGGAAAATACAGTATGCAACTATGTTTCTCATGCTCCTACTATTAATCTATAAATTACCTTGAGCCATTCAAGTTTCTTTCATAACCATCTCCACTAAAAGCTCTTGTGACTCCGTCAACTGTCCTGTGTTCCCAGATCTGATGCTGCCCAGCCATTGCAATATAAACGACCTCATTGACAGGCTCAAAGCAGACATCCCATGGAGAGTTGAGGAGCTGAAAGAGTCGGGAAAGTTTAGTTTAAAAGGGAAGCGTAGCCAGGAATTTAGAAAGGCAATTGCTTTTAAGCATTTGAGTTCCACTAATGCAAATAACCACACATTAGGATGTATCTGATATGGGGGCTTATTCAAATGAGAACCTACATAATCTAGGAGCTAATCTAAGCCATTAGATCAAGAAAAATAAACGGTTCAGATTAGATATAAACACATAAAAGGGAGGTGGTATTAGCTGTAATTAAATAAAACTACAGGGGTAGTGAAATTTTTGGATCTAAGGTACGTACTGGGAATGTGACATCACCCACTTTCTTTTTAACTTTTCTCGCGATTAAATGCAAAAATTTCATTATTTATAATTTTAAATTGAAATCTAATAACATGTTCTTGTCCAAATTTTAATTTCCTTTCGATCAAGACCCATGATGAATATATTCCGGAGCCAATTTTAATACCCAACTGTAATCCATGAGAGAATAACTGTAATCCATGAGAGAATAACTGTGATCCATAAAAATGAATTTGTGCTGAAATACAGCAAAACACAAAGTATTCACAACGATGATCATTGAAATAATAACGGTGCCCATCTCTCTCTCTCTCTCTCTCTCTCTCTCTCTCTCTCTCTCTCTCTCTCTCCTTCCATTTCTCGGCATTTCCTTAACCACTAATTGAACCTCAAATCCTATAATAATCCCACATTCACATTATTGCAAATTTCAGCCGCTTTCTTATCTCCGCTAATTCGTATCTTCTTTTCTCTACGTTCTTGAGTTGCAAAGCTTCGTCGAACAGTTAACCAGACACTCTCTCCTCCGTCCTTAAATAATTTGGTTTTCATCCCAGAAAAGAAAGAGAGAATTCTGGGAACGAGCTTAATTAACAAATTCTTTGAAATTCTAACCCAACGTATTTCAATATCGACTCCCAAACTTAACCCAGTTAACATGTGATGTGAGATTCCAATAGCAATGTAATTTTCTGGAAATTTCAAATCATGCATTATGATTTCTCTTCCTTTTATATTTCCCTTCATCCATTGATTAAAGAATAATGTTCATCCTAGATTTGGTCCATCCGGATTCCAGTTTCCAAAGAAAAGAAAATATGAAATTTTATACTCAAAATAACCAATCTGATTGAGAAAGATGGAGGGAGGGAGAAGGAAGAAGAAACTAATATAAGTAGAAACTAAATAAACAAAGCATCGCTTCGCCAATTTGTTGATGGTTAGACATACGGTGGCAGGGAAAGTCGACAGCTTTGACGTAGAGGACAAGGACACTTTATACTTTCAGCTTTTATAAAGAAACTTTGAAGCTGGAGTGATAGATTCGTAACATGCGAATGACAGAAAAGTCCCGCTGCTCTTATTCAGGTTGCTATTATACAAGGGCATTTTTGGTATAAAAAGAAAAATACGCAAACGGCTAACTTTCTTCAACAAGTGGGCAAGTTTGCTTTCCCAAAATATATATATATACACACACACACACACACATATATATATATATATATAGGTAGTTGTTCAATTGCAAACCGCTATCTATTTGCGAACTTGCGAACCACAAAACTTCGTTGTTCAAAAATTTCATGGTTCCCGATTGACTTTTCATGGTTGTTATAAAATTCATGATTCACAATTATAAATTTCATGGTTCAGAGTTATAAATTTCATGGTTCACATATTTCATGTTCACAGTAAAAATTCATGATTATAAATTTCATGGTTCACACTTTATCAATTTCATGGTTCACAATTGAAAATTTCATGATTCACAGTTTATCAATTTTATGGTTCACAGTTTATCAATTTTCATAGTTCACAGTTTTAATTTTGATGGTTCCCTGTGGTTTGCAAGTTCACAACTTAGGGGGGGTTAGCAGTCGATCACATCCCTATATATATATATATATATATATACACTAAGTATGCCCGAGCACGTGGGTACATGGTGCAATTTTTTTCAATTAAATGTCTCATTTGATGCGGTAAATGTTAATTCAAAAAATTGAAAATTTGGTTGGAAGGTGGAAAGAATCAATGACTCATATTATTTCAATCTAATGGTTGAAAATTTGACACTACCTAAGTATCAATCATGATGCATTTTATATTATAATATATATATATATATATAAAGGGGGAGGTTCCACTAAAAACCTAATTACAATACAAACTCTAAGAACCAATACTCTATTGTTTTTTCATTCTATCAGCCTATACAGCGTCCTCGCAGGTCTGCACAGTTCGGTCACGTTGAGTCCTTCCAAGACAGCTAAATGACCGTCAATCAGGTGGCAAAGTCGAAATTACTTTAGCAAATATCATTGATCGGTCATTGCCTTAATACAATTTAAGGTAGATTCTCGAACCCAACCAGTAGGGTGCAGCAGTTGGGATTTCAACTAATTAAATTAGGCTGCTCGCAAAAAAAACTCTTCTTGACAATAATCACATAGTGTGTTTTCTTGTCCCTAATTCCTTCCTTATCATTCTCAGTAGCTAGTCTTTATTTTCTTTTATTTAATTTTATTAGGTACATTAATTATCACGAGAAGTACTCTAATTACACACTTCAATTTTCTTCTTCTTTCGTGTAATTAATATGAATATTTTTTTGACATTTTTTTTTTATTTTTTTTTAAGACAAATGCACTGAAATTCAAACAGAAACGCAGAGTTGAAGGGTTAAGATTCAACAAAAGTTCACTAAAGATTCAGCATATAAATGCATTGAGGATTTAACAAAAACTAAGATTCAATATAAATGCACTGAGGATTCAACAAAAGTGCACTAATTCAACACAAAAAATCTATTAGATTCAATAAAAAATGCATTGACATTCAATAAAAACATAAGATTCAACATAAAAAGCACTAAGATTCAACAGAAATACGCGATTCAACAATGATGTATCTAAAGATTCAATACAACTGTTCTGTACTAAAGATTCAATGCCACTGTACTAAAAATTTAATGCAAAAAAGAATTTGCACAAAATATATCCATCAAGAATCTTGTTTGAAAGAGAATTCTATTTTTATCAAGGAACCGCAATTAAATTTTATTTTCGAGTTGTAGATCATGAGATACTTGCATTTGAAATTAAAAAAGAAAAAAAAATCAAGGGGGTAGGGGGCTGCTCGTCATTCCGGACCTTGGAGAAGGCTACATGTAATTCTTAGTTCTCATCTCATCCATACATTAGTTCTCATCCAATGACTATTATTAGTTCCTAGCTCTTTTTTAGGATAGAGTACTAAATTGAACCACCTCCTATATATAGGAACCTAAATATCGTATGAATTGTAGGAACCGTCGACAGAGTATCGAAAATTTTTATTGTGTTCGGGAATTCACCGACACACTGTGTTTGGAAATTCACGAACATGATAGCGAAAATTTTTACTGTGTTCGGAAATTCAACGATAGAGATTGGTTCCTACGGTTCCTACGATATTTAGGTTCTCATTTGAGCGGTTACCTATATATGTATGTATATATATATATATATATATATATAAGGAAAGCTATAGTCCTAAAAGGATGCTCCACAAAAAAG